>CM059811.1:147500-275376 GCA_030435695.1 Brachymystax lenok tsinlingensis | reverse complement strand
AGCTGAACAGAGCAGTACTCTTCTCCATACAGCTAGACTGACTATAACAGCTGAAACAGAGCAGTACCTTCTCCATACAGCTAGACTGACCATAACAGCTGAAACAGAGCAGTACCTTCTCCATACAGCTGACCATAACAGCTGAAACAGAGCAGTACCTTCTTCTCCATACAGCTAGACTGACCATAACAGCTGAAACAGAGCAGTACCTTCTCCTCCATACAGCTAGACTGACCATAACAGCTGAAACAGAGCAGTACCTTCTCCATACAGCTAGACTGACCATAACAGCTGAAACAGAGCAGTACCTTGTTCTTCATATAGCTAGACTGACCATAACAGCTGAAACAGAGCAGTACCTTCTTCCATACAGCTAGACTGAATATAACAGCTGAAACAGAGCAGTGCCTTCTTCTCCATATAGCTAGACTGACCATACAGGCTGAAACAGAGCAGGACCTTAATCCATACAGCTAGACTGACCATAACAGCTGAAACAGAGCTGTACCTTCTTCGCCATACAGCAGGACTGACCAAAACAGCTGAAACAGAGAAGTACCTTCTTCCCCATAAAGCTAGACTGACCATAACAGCTGAAACAGAGCAGTACCTTCTTCTCCATAGAGCTAGGCTGACCATAACAGCTGAAACAGAGCAGTACCTTCTTCCATACAGCTAGACTGACCATAACAGCTGAAACAGAGCAGTACCTTCTTCCCCATACAGCTAGACTTACCATAATAGCTGAAACAGAGCAGTACCTACTTCTCCATACAGATAGACTGAACAAAACAGCTGAAACAGAGCAGTACCTTCTTCTCCATATTGCTAGGCTGACAATAACATCTGAAACAGAGCAGCACCTTCACCATACATCTGGACTGACTATAACAGCTGAAACAGAGTATTGTGTTCTTTACAGCTAGACTGGCCATAACAGCTGAAATAGAGCAGTACCATCTTCCATACAGCTTGACTGACCATACCAGCTGAAACAGAGCAGTAACTTCTTTACATAGAGCTAGGCTGGCCATAATAGCTGAAACAGAGCAGTACCTTCTCCATACAGCTAGGATGACCATAACAGCTGAAACAGAGCAGTACCTTCTCCATTCAGCTAGGCTGACCAAAACAGCTGAAACAGAGCAGTACCTTTTTTAAATACAGCTAGACAGACCATAACAGCTGAAACTGAGCAGTACCTTCTCCATACAGCTAGACTGACCATAACAGCTGAAACAGAGCAGTACCTTCTCCATTCAGCTAGGCTGACCAAAACAGCTGAAACAGAGCAGTACCTTTTTTAAATACATTTAGACAGACCATAACAGCTGAAACTGAGCAGTACCTTCTCCATTCAGCTAGGCTGACCAAAACAGCTGAAACAGAGCAGTACCTTTTTTAAATACAGCTAGACAGACCATAACAGCTGAAACTGAGCAGTACCTTCTTCTCCATACAGCTAGACTGACCATAACAGCTGAAACAGACCAGTACCTTCTTCGCCATACAGCTGGACTGACCATAACAGCTGAAACAGAGCAGTACCTTCTTCGCCATGAAGCTAGACTGACCATAACAAATGAAAAGAGCAGTACCATCTCCATACAGCTAGACTGACCATAAAAGTTGAAACAGAGCAGTACCTTCTTCGCCATACAGCTAGACTGATCATAACAGCTGAAACAGAGCAGTACCTTCTTCGCCATGAAGCTAGACTGACCATAACAAATGAAAAAGAGCAGTACCATCTCCATACAGCTAGACTGACCATAAAAGTTGAAACAGAGCAGTACCTTCTTCTTCATACAGCTAGGCTGACCATAACAGCTGAAACAGAGCAGTACCTTCTTCTCCATACAGCTAGATTGACCATAACAGCTGAAACAGAGCAGTACCTTCTTCGCCATACAGCTGGATTGACAATAACAGCTGAAACTGAGCAGTACCTTCTGCATACAGCTAGACAGACCATAACAGCTGAAACTGAGCAGTACCTTCTGCATACATCTAGGCTGACCATAACAGCTGAAACAGAGCAGTACCTTCTCCATACAGCTAGACTGAACATAACAGCTGAAACAGAGCAGTACCTTCTCCATACAGCCAGACAGACTAAAACAGCTGAAACTGAGCAATATATTCTTCTTCCTAAAGCTAGACTGACCATAACAGCTGAAACAGAGCAGTACCTTCTCCATACAGCTAGGATGACCATAACAGCTGAAACAGAGCAGTACCTTCTCCATTCAGCTAGGCTGACCAAAACAGCTGAAACAGAGCAGTACCTTTTTTAAATACAGCTAGACAGACCATAACAGCTGAAACTGAGCAGTACCTTCTCCATACAGCTAGACTGACCATAACAGCTGAAACAGAGCAGTACCTTCTCCATTCAGCTAGGCTGACCAAAACAGCTGAAACAGAGCAGTACCTTTTTTAAATACATTTAGACAGACCATAACAGCTGAAACTGAGCAGTACCTTCTCCATTCAGCTAGGCTGACCAAAACAGCTGAAACAGAGCAGTACCTTTTTTAAATACAGCTAGACAGACCATAACAGCTGAAACTGAGCAGTACCTTCTTCTCCATACAGCTAGACTGACCATAACAGCTGAAACAGACCAGTACCTTCTTCGCCATACAGCTGGACTGACCATAACAGCTGAAACAGAGCAGTACCTTCTTCGCCATGAAGCTAGACTGACCATAACAAATGAAAAGAGCAGTACCATCTCCATACAGCTAGACTGACCATAAAAGTTGAAACAGAGCAGTACCTTCTTCGCCATACAGCTAGACTGATCATAACAGCTGAAACAGAGCAGTACCTTCTTCGCCATGAAGCTAGACTGACCATAACAAATGAAAAGAGCAGTACCATCTCCATACAGCTAGACTGACCATAAAAGTTGAAACAGAGCAGTACCTTCTTCTTCATACAGCTAGGCTGACCATAACAGCTGAAACAGAGCAGTACCTTCTTCGCCATACAGCTAGGCTGACTATAACAGCTGAAACAGAGCAGTACCTTCTTCGCCATACAGCTGGATTGACAATAACAGCTGAAACTGAGCAGTACCTTCTGCATACAGCTAGACAGACCATAACAGCTGAAACTGAGCAGTACCTTCTGCATACATCTAGGCTGACCATAACAGCTGAAACAGAGCAGTACCTTCTCCATACAGCTAGACTGAACATAACAGCTGAAACAGAGCAGTACCTTCTCCATACAGCCAGACAGACTAAAACAGCTGAAACTGAGCAATATATTCTTCTTCCTAAAGCTAGACTGACCATAACAGCTGAAACAGAGCAGTGCCTTCTTCTCCATACAGCTAGACTGACCATACAGGCTGAAACAGAGCAGGACCTTCTCCATACAGCTAGACTGAACATAACAGCTGAAACAGAGCAGTACCTTATTTTCCATACAGCTAGACTGACCATAACAGCTGAATCCGAGAAGTATTTTCTTCTCCAAAGAGCTAGACTGACCATAACAGCTGAAACTGAGCAGTACCTTCTTCTCCATAGAGCTAGGCTGACCATAACAGCTGAAACTGAGCAGAACCTTCTCCATACAGCTAGTCTGACCAAAACAGCTGAAACTGAGCAGTACCTTCTTCTCCATACAGCTAGGCTGACCATAACAGCTGAAACTGAGCAGTACCTTCTTCTCCATACAGCTAGGCTGACCAAAACAGCTGAAACTGAGCAGTACCTTCTCCATACAGTTAGGATGACCATAACAGCTGAAACAGAGCAGTACCTTCTCCTCCATACAGCCAGACAGACTAAAACAGCTGAAACTGAGCAATATATTCTTCTTCCTAAAGCTAGACTGACCATAACAGCTGAAACAGAGCAGTGCCTTCTTCTCCATACAGCTAGACTGACCATACAGGCTGAAACAGAGCAGGACCTTCTCCATACAGCTAGACTGAACATAACAGCTGAATCCGAGCAGTATTTTCTTCTCCAAAGAGCTAGACTGACCATAACAGCTGAAACTGAGCAGTACCTTCTTCTCCATAGAGCTAGGCTGACCATAACAGCTGAAACTGAGCAGAACCTTCTTCTTCATACAGCTAGGCTGACCATAACAGCTGAAACAGAGCAGTACCTTCTTCTCCATACAGCTAGACTGACCATAACAGCTGAAACAGAGCAGTACCTTCTTCTCCATACAGCTAGACTGACCATAACAGCTGAAACAGAGCAGTACCTTCTTCTCCATACAGCTAGACTGACCATAACAGCTGAAACAGAGCAGTACCTTCTTCTCCATAGAGCTAGGTTGACCATAACAGCTGAAACAGAGCAGTACCTTCTTCTCCATACAGCTAGACTGACCATAACAGCTGAAACAGAGCAGTACCTTCTTCTCCATACAGCTAGATTGACCATAACAGCTGAAACAGAGCAGTACCTTCTTCTCCATACAGCTAGACTGACCATAACAGCTGAAACAGAGCAGTACCTTCTTCTCCATACAGCTAGATTGACCATAACAGCTGAAACAGAGCAGTACCTTCTTCTCCATACAGCTAGACTTACCATAACAGCTGAAACAGAGCAGTACCTTCTTCTCCATAGAGCTAGGTTGACCATAACAGCTGAAACAGAGCAGTACCTTCTTCTCCATACAGCTAGACTTACCATAACAGCTGAAACAGAGCAGTACCTTCTCCATACAGCTAGACTGACCATAACAGCTGTGATGTGAAGGCCACGTACTGTCAGAATATATAAATGACATGTCACTAGAATATACCCACGGCTGTTCAGCTCTCCCTCTCTCCCTCTCTCTCTCTCTCTCTCTCTCTCTCTCTCTCTCTCTCTCTCTCTGTGTCATCCTCTCTCTATTTATCTCCTCTCTCTTTCGTTCTCTCTCTCTCTTTGTTTCTCTCTCTACACCTCCCCCTTTTCTCTGCACTCTCTCAACCCTCTCATGTCTCTCTCCCTCCTTTTCTCTCTCTCTCTCTCTCTCTCTCTCTCTCCCCCCTCTGTTTCTCTCTCTCTCCCTCTGTTTCTGTACCTCTACCTCGCTCTCACCATCTGCCTCCATCCACCTCTCTGTTTCCCCCTCCCTTTCTCCCTCTCGTCTCCTCCTCCTCTCTCTGTAACCTACATACTGCTGCATGAATGATGATGTGGGGCGGGCTGTAATCTCTTTCTGTCTCCTGTCACACACACACACACACACACAGGAGAGGACCACAATTCAGAAACCCAAAACAAGTGTGTGTGTTTCTAAAGGCATCAGCCGAACTCAGCTAGCCAAACCCAAAGCTACTGCCTTCACTTGATAAAATATGTAATAGTACTGTTTGTCCATTTTGAGACGCCGTAGCCAGTATACACTTCCTCCAAATAGTCAGAATTTATCTGTCATTAATTTTGACGTTGTTGCCGAGGAGATCTAACTAAGATGTTTGGTGCAGTAACTAGCCGCCTCTCTCTCTCTCTTTCTCTGTTGTGGGAGTCTATTATGAGTCATCTGAGCCTTAGGCTTGTGTGTATGTGTGTGTGACCGTCAGTCCTGAAGGAAGAACATCCAACATCATGGCGGCAAACTCTCCTCTCATCTCTTTCTCCTCTCCTCTTTCTCTCCTCTCTATCCTCTCTCTCTTCGAGCTCCCATCTCTCTCCTTTTCTATTTTCTCTCCATCTCTCATCTCTCTCTCTCTCTTCTTCCTTCCCATCTCTCTCTCCTCCCCTTCCATTTCCTCCCATCTCTCTCTCTCTCTCTCTCTCCTCCCATTTCTCTCTCCTCCCATCTCGATCTTCTCTCTCTCCTCCCCTCCCATCTCGCTCTTCATCTCTCTCCTTCTTTTCACCTCTCTCTCTCCTCCTCTTCCTCTCTCTCCTCCTCTTCTCTCTCTCTCCTCCTCTTCCTCTCTCTCCTCCTCTTTCTGTCTTTCCTCTTTCCTCTTTCTCTGTCTCTCTCCTCCTCCTCTTCCACTCTCTCTCCTCCCTCTCTCTCTCCTCCTCCTCTTCCACTCTCTCTCCTCCCTCTCTCTCTACTCCTCCTCTTCCTCTCTCTCCTCCTCATCTCCCTCTCCTCTCTCTCTCCTCCTCTTCCTCTCTCTCTCCTCCCTCTCTCTCTACTCCTCCTCTTCCTCTCTCTCTCCTCCTCTTCCTTCCCTCCCATCTTTCTCTTCTCTCTATCATCTCTTCTCTTCATCTCAATCTCCTCTCTCTCTCCTCGTCTTCCTCTCTCTCTCCTCCCTCTCTCTCTACTCCTCCTCTTCCTCTCTCTCTCCTCCCTCTCTCTCTCTACTCCTCCTCTTCCTCTCTCTCTCCTCCTCTTCCTTCCCTCCCATCTTTCTCTTCTCTCTATCATCTCTCTTATCTTCATCTCAATCTCCTCTCTCTCTCCTCGTCTTCCTCTCTCTCTCCTCCCTCTCTCTCTACTCCTCCTCTTCCTCTCTCTCTCCTCCCTCTCTCTCTACTCCTCCTCTTCCTCTCTCTCTCCTCCTCTTCCTTCCCTCCCATCTTTCTCTTCTCTCTATCATCTCTCTTCTCTTCATCTCCCTCTCCTCTCTCTCTCCTCGTCTCTCTCTCTCTCTCCTCCTCTCTCTCTACTCCTCCTCTTCCTCTCTCTCCTCTCTCTATCTTCTCTATAATCCCCTCTCATCTCTCTCTCCTCTTCTTCCTCCTCTCCCTCTGCCATCCGTTCTCCTTGCTAACATGCAATCATTGGAAAACAAACTGGACGATCTACTATTAAGACTATCCTACCAACGGGACATTAAATACTGTAATATCTTATGTTTCACCGAGACGTGGCTGAACGACACGGATAAAATAGAACTGGCTGGCTTCTCCGGCATCGGCAGGACAGAGCCGCTACGCCTGGTAAGTGTGTGTATTTGTCAATAGCAGCTGGTGTCTAATATTAAAGACGTCTGGAGGTATTGCTCGCCTGAGGTAGAGTACCTTATGATAAACTGTAAACCCCACTATCTATATTTTCCGTGAGCCGCCATTTACCAGTACAACCCGATGCTGGCACTAAGACCGCACTCAACCAGCTGTAGAAGGCCATAAGCAAACAATAAAATGCTCATCCAGAAGCGGCGCCCTATTGGCCGGGACTTTAATGCAAACTTAAACCTGTTTACCTCATTTCTACCAGCATGTCACATGTGCAACCAGAGGAAAGAAAACTCCAGACCATCTTTACTCCACACACAGAGAGAAATATAAAGCTCTCCCTCCATTTGGCAAATCTGACCATAATTCCATCCTCCTGATTCCTGCTTACAAGCAAAAACTAAAGCAGGAAGTACCAGTGACTCGCTCAATACGGAAGTGGTCAGATGACGCGGATGCTAAGCTACAGGACTGTTTTGCAGCACAGACTGGAATATGTTCCGGGATTCTTCCGATGGCATTGAGGAGTACACCATATCAGTCGCTGGCTTCATCAATAAGTGCATCGACGGTCGCCCCCACAGCTAAAGGCTAGAGCTTCTGCTTTCAAGGAACGGGACACTAATCCAGACGCTTATAAGAAATCTCTATGTCCTCAGGCGAACCATCAAACAGGCAAAGCATCAATACAGCACTAAGATTGAATCCTGGCTCTGACGATCGTCGGATATGTCAAGGCTTGCAAACTATTTCGGACTACAAAAGGAAATCCAGCTGCGAACTGCCCAGTGACGCGGGCATACCAAATGAGCAAAATGCCATTTAATTCTCACTTTGATGCAAGCAACAATGAAGCATGCATGAGAGCACCAGCTGATTCGGGCGACTGTGTGATAACGCTCTCCGTAGCTGATGTGAGTAAGACCTTTAAACAGGTCAACATTCACAAAGCCGCGGGGCCAGATGGATTACCAGGACGTGTACTCAAAGCATGCGTGAACCAACTGGCAACTGTCTTCACCGAGTATGGAATACCTACATGTTTCAGACCACCATAGTCCCTGTAACCAACCTGCATAAATTATTACCGCCCCGTAGCACTGGCCGGGTGGCCATGAAGTGCTTTGAAAGGCTGGTCAAGGCCTCCCGAGTGGCGCAGTGGTAGCTGTGCTAGAGATTCTGGAATCCAGGCTCTGTCGCAGCCGGCCGCAACCGGGAGACCCATGGGGCGGCGCACAATTGGCCCAGCATCGCCCAGGTTAGGGAGGGTTTGGCCAGCATGGATGTCTTGTCCCATCGCACTAGTGACTCCTGTGGCGGGCCAGGAGCAGTGCACGCTGACACGGTCGCCAGGTGTACGGTGTTTCCTCCAACACATTGGTGCGGCTGGCTTCCGGGTTAAGTGGGAATTCTGTCAAGAAGTAGTGCGGGTTGGTTGGGTTGTGTTTCGGGGGACGCACGGCTCTTGACCTTCGTCCGTACGGGAGTTGCAGCGATGAGACAAGACTGTAACTACCAATTGGATACCACAAAAAAAAAAACTGAGGAAAACCACGAATTGGGGAGAAAAAGAGGTAAAGGTTTTTTTTAAAGAAAAAGTAAGGATGGTCATGGCTCACATCAACACCATCATGCCGGAAACCCTAGACCCACTCCAATTCACATACCGCACCAAAAGATCCACAGATGATGCAATCTCAATCGCATTCCACACTGCCCTTTCCCACCTATGCGAGAATGCTGTTCATTGACTACAGCTCAGCGTTCAACACCATACTGCCCACAAAGCTCATCACTAAGCTAAGGATCCTGGGACTAAATACCTCCCGCTGCAACTGGATCCTGGACTTCCTGACGGGCCGCCCCCAGGTGGTAAGGGTAGGCAACAACACATCTACCACGCATCCTCAACACTGGAGCCCCTCAGGGGTGCGTGCTCAGTCCCCTCCTGTACTCCCTGTTCATCCACGACTGAATGGCCAAGCACGACTCTGATACCATCATTAGTGGTAGGCCTGATCACCGACAACGATGAGACAGCCTATAGTGAGGAGGTCAGAGACCTGGCCGTGTGGTGCCAGGACAACAACCTCTCCCTTAACGTAACCAAGACTAAGGAGATGATTGTGGACTACAGGAAAAGGAGGACTGAGCATGCCCCCTTTCTCATCGATGGGGCTGTAGTGGAGCAGGTTGAGAGCTTCAAGTTCCTTGGTGTCCACATCACCAACAAACTATCATGGTCCAAACACACCAAGACAGTCGTGAAGAGGGCACGACAAAGCCTATTCCCCCTCAGGAGACTAAAAATATTTGGCATGGGTCCTGAGATCCTCAAAAGGTTCTACAGCTGCACCATCGAGATCATTCTGACTAGTTGCATCACTGCCTGGTACGGCAATTCCTCCGCCTCTGACCGCAAGGCACTACAGAGGGTAGTGCGTACGACCCAGTACATCACTGAGGCTAAGCTGCCTGCCATCCAGGACCTCTACACCAGGCGGTGTAAAATTGTCAAAGACCGCAGGCACCCCAGTCATAGACTGTTCTCTCTACTACCGCAGGGCAAGAGTGCCAAGTCTAGGACAAAAAGGCTTCTCAACAGTTTTTACCCCCAAGCCATAAGACTCCTGAACAGGTAATCAAATGGACACGCAGACTATTTACATTGACCCCCCCTTTTGTTTTTACACTGCTGCTACTCACTGTTTATTATCTATACATAGTCACTTTACAAATGACCAGGACTAACCTGTAAACCCGCACATTGACTCTGTACTGGTACCCCCTGTATATAGTCTCCACATTGACTCTGTACCGGTACCCCCTGTATATAGCCTCCACATTGACTCTGTACCGGTACCCCCTGTATATAGTCTCCACATTGACTCAGTACCGTAACACGCTGTATATAGCCTCCACATTGACTCAGTGCCGTAACACGCTGTATATAGCCTCCACATTGACTCTGTACCGATACCCCTTGTATATAGCCTCCACATTGGCTCAGTACCTTAACACGCTGTATATAGTCTCCACATTGACTCTGTACCGGTACCCCCTGTATATAGCCTCCACATTGACTCAGTACCGTAACACGCTGTATATACCCTCCACATTGACTCTGTACCGGTACCCCCTGTATATAGCCTCCACATTGACTCAGTACCGTAACACGCTAAATATAGCCTCCACATTGGCTCAGTACCGTAACACGCTGTATATAACCTCCACATTGACTCTGTACCGGTACCCCATGTATATAGCCTCCACATTGACTCTGTACTGGTGCCCCCTGTATATAGCCTCCACATTGACTCAGTACCGTAACACCCTGTATATAGCCTCCACATTGACTCTGTAGTACCCCTGTGTATAGCCTCCACATTGACTCATGTAACACCCTGTATATAGCCTCCACATTGACTCAGTACCGTAACACCCTGTATATAACCTACACATTGACTCTGTACCGGTACCCCCTGTATATAGCCTCCACATTGGCTCAGTAACACGCTGTAAATAACCTCCACATTGACTCTGTACCGGTACCCCCTGTATATAGCCTCCACATTGACTCTGTACTGGTATATATAGTCTCCACATTGACTCTGTACCGGTACCCCTGTATATAGCCTCCACATTGACTCTGTACCGGTACCCCCTGTATATAGTCTCCACATTGACTCTGTACCGGTACCCCTGTATATAGCCTCCACATTGACTCTGTACCGTACCCTGTATATAGCCTCCACATTGACTCTGTACCGGTACCCCTGAATTTAGCCTCCACATTGACTTTGTACCGCTACCCCCTGTATATAGCCTCCACATTGACTCAGTACCGTAACACGCTGTATATAGCCTCCACATTGACTCTGTACCGGTACTCCCTGTATAAAGCCTCCACATTGGCTCAGTACCGAACACGCTGTATATACCCTCCACATTGACTCTGTACTGCACGCAATGTATATAGCCTCCACATTGACTCTGTACCGGAACCCCTGTATATAGCCTCCACATTGACTCTGTACCGGTACCCCTGTATTTAGCCTCCACATTGACTCTGTACCGGTACCCCCTGTATATAGCCTCCACATTGACTCAGTACCGTAACACGCTGTATATAGCCTCCACATTGACTCTGTACCGGTACCCCTGTATATAGCCTCCACATTGGCTCAGTACCGTAACATGCTGTATATACCCTCCACATTGACTCTGTACCCCCTGTATATAGCCTCCACATTGACTCAGTACCGTAACACGCTGTATATAGCCTCCACATTGACTCTGTACCGGTACCTGTATATAGCCTCCACATTGGCTCAGTACCGTAACACGCTGTATATACCCTCCACATTGACTCTGTACCGGTACCCCTGTATATAGCCTCCACATTGACTCTGTACTGGTGCCCCTGTATATAGCCTCCACATTGACTCAGTACCGTAACACCCTGTATATAGCCTCCACATTGACTCAGTACTGCAACACCCTGTATATAGCCTCCGCGTTGACTCAGTGCCGTAACACCCGGTATATAGCCTCCACATTGACTCAGTACCGTAACACCCTGTATATAGCCTCCACATTGACTCAGTACCGTAACACCCTGTATATAGCCTCCACATTGACTCAGTACCGTAACACCCGGTATATAGCCTCCACATTGACTCTGTACCGGTACCCCCTGTATATAGCCTCCACATTGACTCAGTACCGTAACAGCCTGTATATAGCCTCCACATTGACTCAGTATATTAACAGCCTGTATATAGCCTCCACATTGACTCAGTACCGTAACCCCTGTATATAGCCTCCACATTGACTCAGTAGTAACACGCTGTATATAGCCTCCACATTGACTCTGTACCGTACCCCCTGTATATAGCCTCCACATTGGCTCAGTACCGTAACACGCTGTATATACCCTCCACATTGACTCTGGTACCCCTGTATATAGCCTCCACATTGACTCAGTACCGAACACGCTGTATATAGCCTCCACATTGACTCTGTACCGGTACCCCCTGTATATAGCCTCCACATTGGCTCAGTACCGTAACACGCTGTATATACCCTCCACATTGACTCTGTACCGGTACCCCCTGTATATAGCCTCCACATTGACTCTGTACTGGTGCCCCCTGTATATAGCCTCCACATTGACTCAGTACCGTAACACCCTGTATATAGCCTCCACATTGACTCAGTACAGTAACACCCTGTATATAGCCTCCGCGTTGACTCAGTACCGTAACACCCGGTATATAGCCTCCACATTGACTCAGTACCGTAACACCCTGTATATAGCCTCCACATTGACTCAGTGTAACACCCTGTATATAGCCTCCACATTGACTCAGTACCGTAACACCCTGTATATAGCCTCGCGTTGACTCAGTACCGTAACACCCGGTATATAGCCTCCACATTGACTCAGTACCGTAACACCCAGTATATAGCCTCCACATTGACTCAGTACCGTAACACCCTGTATATAGCTTCCACATTGACTCTGTACCGTCCCTGTATATAGCCTCCACATTGACTCTGTACTGGTACCGCCTGTATATAGTCTCCACATTGACTCTGTACCGCCCTGTATATAGCCTCCACATTAACTCAGTACAGTAACAGGCTAAATATAGCCTCCACATTGACTCAGTACCGTAACACCCTGTATATAGCCTGCACATTGACTCATTACGTAACACCCTGTATATAGTCTCCACATTGACTCTGTACCGGTACCCCCTGTATATAGTCTCCACATTGACTCATTACCGTAACACGCTGTATATAGCCTCCACATTGACTCTGTACCGGTACCCCCTGTATATAGCCTCCACATTGGCTCAGTACCGTAACACGCTGTATATACCCTCCACATTGACTCTGTACCGGTACCCCCTGTATATAGCCTCCACATTGACTCAGTACCGTAACACGCTAAATATAGCCTCCACATTGGCTCAGTACCGTAACACGCTGTATATAACCTCCACATTGACTCTGTACGGTACCCCATGTATATAGCCTCCACATTGACTCTGTACTGGTGCCCCCTGTATATAGCCTCCACATTGACTCAGTACCGTAACACCCTGTATATAGCCTCCACATTGACTCTGTACCGGTACCCCCTGTGTATAGCCTCCACATTGACTCATTACAACACCCTGTATATAGCCTCCACATTGACTCAGTACCGTAACACCCTGTATATAACCTACACATTGACTCTGTACCGGTACCCCCTGTATATAGCCTCCACATTGGCTCAGTACCGTAACACGCTGTAAATAACCTCCACATTGACTCTGTACCGGTACCCCTGTATATAGCCTCCACATTGACTCTGTACTGGTACCCCCTGTATATAGTCTCCACATTGACTCTGTAGTACCCCTGTATATAGCCTCCACATTGACTCTGTACCGGTACCCCTGTATATAGTCTCCACATTGACTCTGTACCGGTACCCCTGTATATAGCCTCCACATTGACTCTGTACCGGTACTCCCTGTATATAGCCTCCACATTGACTCTGTACCGGTACCCCTGAATTTAGCCTCCACATTGACTTTGTGCTACCCCTGTATATAGCCTCCACATTGACTCAGTACCGTAACACGCTGTATATAGCCTCCACATTGACTCTGTACCGGTACTCCCTGTATAAAGCCTCCACATTGGCTCAGTACCGTAACACGCTGTATATACCCTCCACATTGACTCTGTACCGGTACGCAATGTATATAGCCTCCACATTGACTCTGTACCGGAACCCCCTGTATATAGCCTCCACATTGACTCTGTACCGGTACCCCCTGTATTTAGCCTCCACATTGACTCTGTACCGGTACCCCCTGTATATAGCCTCCACATTGACTCAGTACCGTAACACGCTGTATATAGCCTCCACATTGACTCTGTACCGGTACCCCCTGTATATAGCCTCCACATTGGCTCAGTACCGTAACATGCTGTATATACCCTCCACATTGACTCTGTACCGTACCTGTATATAGCCTCCACATTGACTCAGTACCGAACACGCTGTATATAGCCTCCACATTGACTCTGTACCGGTACCCTGTATATAGCCTCCACATTGGCTCAGTACCGTAACACGCTGTATATACCCTCCACATTGACTCTGTACCGTACCCCTGTATATAGCCTCCACATTGACTCTGTACTGGTGCCCCCTGTATATAGCCTCCACATTGACTCAGTACCGTAACACCCTGTATATAGCCTCCACATTGACTCAGTACCGTAACACCCTGTATATAGCCTCCGCGTTGACTCAGTGCCGTAACACCCGGTATATAGCCTCCACATTGACTCAGTACCGTAACACCCTGTATATAGCCTCCACATTGACTCAGTACCGTAACACCCTGTATATAGCCTCCACATTGACTCAGTACCGTAACACCCGGTATATAGCCTCCACATTGACTCAGTACCGTAACACCCTGTATATAGCCTCCACATTGACTCAGTACCGTAACAGCCTGTATATAGCCTCCACATTGACTCAGTATATTAACAGCCTGTATATAGCCTCCACATTGACTCAGTACCGTAACCCCTGTATATAGCCTCCACATTGACTCAGTACCGTAACACGCTGTATATAGCCTCCACATTGACTCTGTACCGGTACCCCCTGTATATAGCCTCCACATTGGCTCAGTACCGTAACACGCTGTATATACCCTCCACATTGACTCTGTACCGGTACCCCCTGTATATAGCCTCCACATTGACTCAGTACCGTAACACGCTGTATATAGCCTCCACATTGACTCTGTACCGGTACCCCCTGTATATAGCCTCCACATTGGCTCAGTACCGTAACACGCTGTATATACCCTCCACATTGACTCTGTACCGGTACCCCCTGTATATAGCCTCCACATTGACTCTGTACTGGTGCCCCCTGTATATAGCCTCCACATTGACTCAGTACCGTAACACCCTGTATATAGCCTCCACATTGACTCAGTACAGTAACACCCTGTATATAGCCTCGCGTTGACTCAGTACCGTAACACCCGGTATATAGCCTCCACATTGACTCAGTACCGTAACACCCTGTATATAGCCTCCACATTGACTCAGTACCGTAACACCCTGTATATAGCCTCCACATTGACTCAGTACCGTAACACCCTGTATATAGCCTCGCGTTGACTCAGTACCGTAACACCCGGTATATAGCCTCCACATTGACTCAGTACCGTAACACCCAGTATATAGCCTCCACATTGACTCAGTACCGTAACACCCTGTATATAGCTTCCACATTGACTCTGTACCGGTACCCCTGTATATAGCCTCCACATTGACTCTGTACTGGTACCGCCTGTATATAGTCTCCACATTGACTCTGTACTGTACCCTGTATATAGCCTCCACATTAACTCAGTACAGTAACAGGCTAAATATAGCCTCCACATTGACTCAGTACGTAACACCCTGTATATAGCCTGCACATTGACTCATTACCGTAACACCCTGTATATAGTCTCCACATTGACTCTGTACCGGTACCCCTGTATATAGTCTCCACATTGACTCATTACCGTAACACGCTGTATATAGCCTCCACATTGACTCTGTACTGTACCCCTGTATATAGCCTCCACATTGGCTCAGTACCGTAACACGCTGTATATACCCTCCACATTGACTCTGTACCGGTACCCCTGTATATAGCCTCTACAATGACTCAGTACCGTAACACCCTGTATATAGCCTCCACATTGACTCAGTACCGTAACACCCTGTATATAGCCTCCACATTGACTCAGTACCGTAACACCCTGTATATAGCCTCGCGTTGACTCAGTACCGTAACACCCGGTATATAGCCTCCACATTGACTCAGTACCGTAACACCCTGTATATAGCCTCCACATTGACTCATTACAGTAACCCACTGTATATAGCCTCCACATTGACTCAGTACCGTAACACCCTGTATATAGCCTCCACATTGACTCAGTAACAGCCTGTATATAGCCTCCACATTGACTCAGTACATTAACAGCCTGTATATAGCCTCCACATTGACTCAGTACCGTAAACCCTGTATATAGCCTCCACATTGACTCATGTAACACCCTGTATATAGCCTCCACATTGACTCAGTACCGTAACACCCTGTATATAACCTACACATTGACTCTGTACCAGTACTCCCTGTATATAGCCTCCACATTGGCTCAGTACAGAACACGCTGTAAATAACCTCCACATTGACTCTGTACCGGTACCCCTGTATATAGCCTCCACATTGACTCTGTACTGGTGCCCCTGTATATAGCCTCCACATTGACTCAGTACCGTAACACCCTGTATATAGCCTCCACATTGACTCAGTACCGTAACAGCCTGTATATAGCCTCCACATTGACTCAGTACATTAACAGCCTGTATATAGCCTCCACATTGACTCAGTACCGTAACAACCCTGTATATAGCCTCCACATTGACTCATTACCGTAACACCCTGTATATAGCCTCCACATTGACTCAGTACCGTAACACCCTGTATATAACCTACACATTGACTCTGTACCGGTACCCTGTATATAGCCTCCACATTGGCTCAGTACCGTAACACGCTGTAAATAACCTCCACATTGACTCTGTACCGGTACCCCCTGTATATAGCCTCCACATTGACTCTGTACTGGTGCCCCCTGTATATAGCCTCCACATTGACTCAGTACCGTAACACCCTGTATATAGCCTCCACATTGACTCAGTACCGTAACACCCTGTATATAGCCTCCACATTGACTCTGTACCGGTACCCCCTGTGTATAGCCTCCACATTGACTCATGTAACACCCTGTATATAGCCTCCACATTGACTCAGTACCGTAACACCCTGTATATAACCTACACATTGACTCTGTACCGAACCCCTGTATATAGCCTCCACATTGACTCTGTAACTGTACCCCTGTATATAGTCCTCCACATTGACTCTGTACCGGTACTCCCTGTATATAGCCTCCACATTGGCTCTGTACCGGTACCCCCTGTATATAGTCTCCACATTGGCTCTGTACCGGTACCCCTGTATATAGCCTCCACATTGACTCTGTACCGTACCCCTGTATATAGCCTCCACATTTACTCTGTAGTACCCCTGTATTTAGCCTCCACATTGACTCTGTACCGCCCTGTATATAGCCTCCACATTGACTCAGTACCGTAACACGCTGTATATAGCCTCCACATTGACTCTGTACCGGTACCCCCTGTATAAAGCCTCCACATTGGCTCAGTACCGTAACACGCTGTATATACCTCCACATTGACTCTGTACTGGTACCCAATGTATATAGCCTCCAAATTGACTCTGTACCGGTACCCCTGTATATAGCCTCCACATTGACTCTGTACCGGTGCCCCTGTATATAACCTCCACATTGACTCAGTACCGTAACACCTGTATATAGCCTCCACAATGACTCAGTACCGTAACACCCTGTATATAGCCTCCACGTTTACTCAGTACCGTAACACCGGTATATAGCCTCCACATTGACTCAGTACCGTAACACCCTGTATATAGCCTCCACATTGACTCATTACCGTAACCCACTGTATATAGCCTCCACATTGACTCAGTACCGTAACACCCTGTATATAGCCTCCACATTGACTCAGTACCGTAACAGCCTGTATATAGCCTCCACATTGACTCAGTACATTAACAGCCTGTATATAGCCTCCACATTGACTCAGTACCGTAAACCCTGTATATAGCCTCCACATTGACTCATTACCGTAACACCCTGTACATAGCCTCCACATTGACTCATTACCGTAACACCCTGTATATAGCCTCCACATTGACTCAGTACCGGTACCTGTATATAGCCTCCACATTGACTCTGTACCGGTGCCCCCTGTATATAGCCTCCACATTGACTCAGTACCGTAACACCCTGTATATAGCCTCCACATTGACTCATTACCGTAACCCACTGTATATAGCCTCCACATTGACTCATTACCGTAACACCCTGTATATAGCATCCACATTGACTCATTACCGTAACACCCTGTATATAGCCTCCACATTGACTCAGTACCGTAACACCCTGTATATAGCCTCCACATTGACTCTGTACCGGTACCCCCTGTATATAGCCTCCACGTTGACTCTGTACCGGTACCCCCTGTATATAGCCTCCACATTGACTCTGTACTGGTACCGCCTGTATATAGTCTCCACATTGACTCTGTACCGGTACCCCCCTGTATATAGTCTCCACATTGACTCTGTACCGGTACCCCCTGTATATAGCCTCCACATTGACTCTGTACTGGTACCCCCTGTATATAGCCTCCACATTGACTCAGTACCGTAACACCCTGTATATAGCCTCCACATTGACTCAGTACCGTAACACCCTGTATATAGCCTCCACATTGACTCATTACCGTAACACCCTGTATATAGTCTCAACACTTGACTCTGTACCGGTACCCCTGTATATAGCCTCCACATTGACTCTGTACCGGTACCCCCTGTATATAGCCTCCACATTGACTCTGTACTGTTACCCCCTGTATATAGTCTCCACATTGACTCTGTACCGGTACCCCCTGTATATAGTCTCCACATTGACTCTGTACCGATGCCCCCTGTATATAGCCTCCACATTGACTCTGTACCGGTACCCCCTGTATATAGTCTCCACATTGACTCTGTACCGATGCCCCCTGTATATAGCCTCCACATTGACTCTGTACCGGTACCCCCTGTATATAGCCTCCACATTGACTCTGTACCGGTACCCCCTGTATATAGCCTCCACATTGACTCAGTACCGCCCTGTATATAGCCTCCACATTGACTCTGTACTGGTACCCCCTGTATATAGCCTCCACATTGACTCTGTACCGCTACCCCTGTATATAGCCTCCACATTGACTCAGTACCGGTACCCTGTATATAGCCTCCACATTGACTCAGTACCGTACCCCCTGTATATAGCCTCCACATTGACTCTGTACCGGTACTCCCTGTATATAGTCTCCACATTGACTCTGTACCGGTACCCCTGTATATAGCCTCCACATTGACTCTGTACCGGGTACCCCCTGTATATAGTCTCCACATTGACTCTGTACCGGTACCCCCTGCCGCTACCCCCCCTGTATATAGCCTCCACATTGACTCAGTACCGGTACCCCCTGTATATAGCCTCCACATTGACTCAGTACCGTACCCCTGTATATAGCCTCCACATTGACTCTGTACCGGTACCCCCTGTATATAGTCTCCACATTGACTCTGTACCGGTACCCCCTTGTATATAGCCTCCACATTGACTCTGTACCGGTACCCCCTGTATATAGTCTCCACATTGACTCTGTACCGGTACCCCCTGTATATAGCCTCCACATTGACTCTGTACCGGTACCCCCTGTATATAGTCTCCACATTGACTCTGTACCAGTACCCCCTGTATATAGCCTCCACATTGACTCTGTACCGGTACCTGTATATAGTCTCCACATTGACTCTGTACCGTTGCCCCCTGTATATAGCCTCCACATTGACTCTGTACCGGTACCCCCTGTATATAGTCTCCACATTGACTCTGTACCGATGCCCCCTGTATATAGCCTCCACATTGACTCTGTACCGGTACCCCCTGTATATAGCCTCCACATTGACTCTGTACCCTGTATATAGCCTCCACATTGACTCAGTACAGTACCCCTGTATATAGCCTCCACATTGACTCTGTACTGTACCCCTGTATATAGCCTCCACATTGACTCTGTACCGCTACCCCTGTATATAGCCTCCACATTGACTCAGTACCGGTACCCCTGTATATAGCCTCCACATTGACTCAGTACCAGGTACCCCCTGTATATAGCCTCCACATTGACTCTGTACCGGTACCCCTGTATATAGTCTCCACATTGACTCTGTACCGGTACCCCTGTATATAGCCTCCACATTGACTCTGTACCGGTACCCCCTGTATATAGTCTCCACATTGACTCTGTACCGGTACCCCCTGTATATAGCCTCCACATTGACTCTGTACCGGTACCCCCTGTATATAGTCTCCACATTGACTCTGTACCAGTACCCCCTGTATATAGCCTCCACATTGACTCTGTACCGGTACCCCCTGTATATAGTCTCCACATTGACTCTGTACCGGTACCCCCTGTATATAGCCTCCACATTGACTCTGTACCGGTACCCCCTGTATATAGTCTCCACATTGACTCTGTACTGTACCTGTATATAGCCTCCACATTGACTCTGTTCCGGTACCCCTGTATATAGTCTCCACATTGACTCTGTACCGGTACCCCTGTATATAGCCTCCACATTGACTCTGTACCGGTACCCCCTGTATATAGTCTCCACATTGACTCTGTACCAGTACCCCTGTATATAGCCTCCACATTGACTCTGTACCCCTGTATATAGTCTCCACATTGACTCTGTACCGGTACCCCCTGTATATAGCCTCCACATTGACTCTGTACCGGTACCCCCTGTATATAGCCTCCACATTGGCTCAGTACCGTAACACGCTGTATATACCCTCCACATTGACTCTGTACCGTACCCCCTGTATATAGCCTCCACATTGACTCTGTACTGGTGCCCCCTGTATATAGCCTCCACATTGACTCAGTACCGTAACACCCTGTATATAGCCTCCACATTGACTCAGTACAGTAACACCCTGTATATAGCCTCCGCGTTGACTCAGTACCGTAACACCCGGTATATAGCCTCCACATTGACTCAGTACCGTAACACCCTGTATATAGCCTCCACATTGACTCAGTACCGTAACACCCTGTATATAGCCTCCACATTGACTCAGTACCGTAACACCCTGTATATAGCCTCCGCGTTGACTCAGTACCGTAACACCCGGTATATAGCCTCCACATTGACTCAGTACCGTAACACCCAGTATATAGCCTCCACATTGACTCAGTACCGTAACACCCTGTATATAGCTTCCACATTGACTCTGTACCGGTACCCCCTGTATATAGCCTCCACATTGACTCTGTACTGGTACCGCCTGTATATAGTCTCCACATTGACTCTGTACCGGTACCCCCTGTATATAGCCTCCACATTAACTCAGTACAGTAACAGGCTAAATATAGCCTCCACATTGACTCAGTACCGTAACACCCTGTATATAGCCTGCACATTGACTCATTACCGTAACACCCTGTATATAGTCTCCACATTGACTCTGTACCGGTACCCCCTGTATATAGTCTCCACATTGACTCATTACCGTAACACGCTGTATATAGCCTCCACATTGACTCTGTACCGGTACCCCCTGTATATAGCCTCCACATTGGCTCAGTACCGTAACACGCTGTATATACCCTCCACATTGACTCTGTACCGGTACCCCCTGTATATAGCCTCTACAATGACTCAGTACCGTAACACCCTGTATATAGCCTCCACATTGACTCAGTACCGTAACACCCTGTATATAGCCTCCACATTGACTCAGTACCGTAACACCCTGTATATAGCCTCCGCGTTGACTCAGTACCGTAACACCCGGTATATAGCCTCCACATTGACTCAGTACCGTAACACCCTGTATATAGCCTCCACATTGACTCATTACCGTAACCCACTGTATATAGCCTCCACATTGACTCAGTGTAACACCCTGTATATAGCCTCCACATTGACTCAGTACCGTAACAGCCTGTATATAGCCTCCACATTGACTCAGTACATTAACAGCCTGTATATAGCCTCCACATTGACTCAGTACCGTAAACCCTGTATATAGCCTCCACATTGACTCATTACCGTAACACCCTGTATATAGCCTCCACATTGACTCAGTACCGTAACACCCTGTATATAACCTACACATTGACTCTGTACCGGTACCCCCTGTATATAGCCTCCACATTGGCTCAGTACCGTAACACGCTGTAAATAACCTCCACATTGACTCTGTACCGGTACCCCCTGTATATAGCCTCCACATTGACTCTGTACTGGTGCCCCCTGTATATAGCCTCCACATTGACTCAGTGAACACCCTGTATATAGCCTCCACATTGACTCAGTACCGTAACAGCCTGTATATAGCCTCCACATTGACTCAGTACATTAACAGCCTGTATATAGCCTCCACATTGACTCAGTACCGTAAAACCCTGTATATAGCCTCCACATTGACTCATTACCGTAACACCCTGTATATAGCCTCCACATTGACTCAGTACCGTAACACCCTGTATATAACCTACACATTGACTCTGTACCGGTACCCCCTGTATATAGCCTCCACATTGGCTCAGTACCGTAACACGCTGTAAATAACCTCCACATTGACTCTGTACCGGTACCCCCTGTATATAGCCTCCACATTGACTCTGTACTGGTGCCCCCTGTATATAGCCTCCACATTGACTCAGTACCGTAACACCCTGTATATAGCCTCCACATTGACTCAGTACCGTAACACCCTGTATATAGCCTCCACATTGACTCTGTACTGTACCCCTGTGTATAGCCTCCACATTGACTCATTACCGTAACACCCTGTATATAGCCTCCACATTGACTCAGTACCGTAACACCCTGTATATAACCTACACATTGACTCTGTACCGAACCCCTGTATATAGCCTCCACATTGACTCTGTACTGGTACCCCTGTATATAGTCTCCACATTGACTCTGTACCGGTACCCCCTGTATATAGCCTCCACATTGGCTCTGTACCAGTACCCCCTGTATATAGTCTCCACATTGGCTCTGTGTACCCTGTATATAGCCTCCACATTGACTCTGTACCGGTACCCCCTGTATATAGCCTCCACATTTACTCTGTACCGGCCCTGTATTTAGCCTCCACATTGACTCTGTACCGGTACCCCCTGTATATAGCCTCCACATTGACTCAGTACCGTAACACGCTGTATATAGCCTCCACATTGACTCTGTACCGGTACCCCCTGTATAAAGCCTCCACATTGGCTCAGTACCGAACACGCTGTATATACCCTCCACATTGACTCTGTACGGTACCCAATGTATATAGCCTCCAAATTGACTCTGTACCGGTACCCTGTATATAGCCTCCACATTGACTCTGTACCGGTGCCCCCTGTATATAACCTCCACATTGACTCAGTACCGTAACACCCTGTATATAGCCTCCACAATGACTCAGTACCGTAACACCCTGTATATAGCCTCCACGTTTACTCAGTACCGTAACACCCGGTATATAGCCTCCACATTGACTCAGTACGTAACACCCTGTATATAGCCTCCACATTGACTCATTACCGTAACCCACTGTATATAGCCTCCACATTGACTCAGTACCGTAACACCCTGTATATAGCCTCCACATTGACTCAGTACGTAACAGCCTGTATATAGCCTCCACATTGACTCAGTACATTAACAGCCTGTATATAGCCTCCACATTGACTCAGTACCGAAAAACCCTGTATATAGCCTCCACATTGACTCATTACGTAACACCCTGTACATAGCCTCCACATTGACTCATTACCGTAACACCCTGTATATAGCCTCCACATTGACTCAGTACCGGTACCCCCTGTATATAGCCTCCACATTGACTCTGTACCGGTGCCCCTGTATATAGCCTCCACATTGACTCAGTATGTAACACCCTGTATATAGCCTCCACATTGACTCATTACCGTAACTCCACTGTATATAGCCTCCACATTGACTCATTACCGTAACACCCTGTATATAGCATCCACATTGACTCATTACGTAACACCCTGTATATAGCCTCCACATTGACTCAGTACGTAACACCCTGTATATAGCCTCCACATTGACTCTGTACCGGTACCCTGTATATAGCCTCCACGTTGACTCTGTACTCCCTGTATATAGCCTCCACATTGACTCTGTACTGGTACCGCCTGTATATAGTCTCCACATTGACTCTGTACCGGTACCCCCCTGTATATAGTCTCCACATTGACTCTGTACCGGTACCCCCTGTATATAGCCTCCACATTGACTCTGTACTGGTACCCCCTGTATATAGCCTCCACATTGACTCAGTACCGTAACACCCTGTATATAGCCTCCACATTGACTCAGTACCGTAACACCCTGTATATAGCCTCCACATTGACTCATTACCGTAACACCCTGTATATAGTCTCAACACTGACTCTGTACCGGTACCCCCTGTATATAGCCTCCACATTGACTCTGTACCCTGTATATAGCCTCCACATTGACTCTGTACTGTTACCCCCTGTATATAGTCTCCACATTGACTCTGTACCGGTACCCCCTGTATATAGTCTCCACATTGACTCTGTACCGATGCCCCTGTATATAGCCTCCACATTGACTCTGTACTACCCTGTATATAGTCTCCACATTGACTCTGTACCGATGCCCCCTGTATATAGCCTCCACATTGACTCTGTACCGGTACCCCCTGTATATAGCCTCCACATTGACTCTGTACCGGTACCCCCCTGTATATAGCCTCCACATTGACTCAGTACCCCCCTGTATATAGCCTCCACATTGACTCTGTACAGTACCCTGTATATAGCCTCCACATTGACTCTGTACCGCTACCCCCTGTATATAGCCTCCACATTGACTCAGTACCGGTACCCCCTGTATATAGCCTCCACATTGACTCAGTACCGGTACCCCCTGTATATAGCCTCCACATTGACTCTGTACCGGTACCCCCTGTATATAGTCTCCACATTGACTCTGTACCGGTACCCCCTGTATATAGCCTCCACATTGACTCTGTACCGGTACCCCCTGTATATAGTCTCCACATTGACTCTGTACCGGTACCCCCTGCCGCTACCCCCTGTATATAGCCTCCACATTGACTCAGTACCGGTACCCCCTGTATATAGCCTCCACATTGACTCAGTACCGGTACCCCCTGTATATAGCCTCCACATTGACTCTGTACCGGTACCCCCTGTATATAGTCTCCACATTGACTCTGTACCGGTACCCCCTTGTATATAGCCTCCACATTGACTCTGTACCGGTACCCCCTGTATATAGTCTCCACATTGACTCTGTACCGGTACCCCCCTGTATATAGCCTCCACATTGACTCTGTACTGTACCCCCTGTATATAGTCTCCACATTGACTCTGTACCAGTACCCCCTGTATATAGCCTCCACATTGACTCTGTACCGGTACCCCCTGTATATAGTCTCCACATTGACTCTGTACCGATGCCCCCTGTATATAGCCTCCACATTGACTCTGTACCGGTACCCCCTGTATATAGTCTCCACATTGACTCTGTACCGATGCCCCCTGTATATAGCCTCCACATTGACTCTGTACCGGTACCCCCTGTATATAGCCTCCACATTGACTCTGTACCGGTACCCCCTGTATATAGCCTCCACATTGACTCAGTACCGGTACCCCCTGTATATAGCCTCCACATTGACTCTGTACTGGTACCCCTGTATATAGCCTCCACATTGACTCTGTACCGCTACCCCTGTATATAGCCTCCACATTGACTCAGTACCGGTACCCCCTGTATATAGCCTCCACATTGACTCAGTACCGGTACCCCCTGTATATAGCCTCCACATTGACTCTGTACCGGTACCCCTGTATATAGTCTCCACATTGACTCTGTACCCCCTGTATATAGCCTCCACATTGACTCTGTACCGGTACCCCCTGTATATAGTCTCCACATTGACTCTGTACTGTACCCCCTGTATATAGCCTCCACATTGACTCTGTACCGGTACCCCCTGTATATAGTCTCCACATTGACTCTGTACCAGTACCCCCTGTATATAGCCTCCACATTGACTCTGTACGCAGTACCCCCTGTATATAGTCTCCACATTGACTCTGTACCGGTACCCCTGTATATAGCCTCCACATTGACTCTGTACCGGTACCCCCTGTATATAGTCTCCACATTGACTCTGTACCGGTACCCCTGTATATAGCCTCCACATTGACTCTGTTCCGGTACCCCTGTATATAGTCTCCACATTGACTCTGTACTCCCTGTATATAGCCTCCACATTGACTCTGTACCGGTACCCCTGTATATAGTCTCCACATTGACTCTGTACCAGTACCCCTGTATATAGCCTCCACATTGACTCTGTACTGTACTCCCTGTATATAGTCTCCACATTGACTCTGTACCGGTACCCTGTATATAGCCTCCACATTGACTCTGTACCGGTACCCCCTGTATACAGCCTCCACATTGACTCTGTACCGGTACCCCCTGTATATAGTCTCCACATTGACTCTGTACCGGTACCCCCTGTATATAGCCTCCACATTGACTCTGTTCCGGCCCTGTATATAGTCTCCACATTGACTCTGTACTGTACCCTCTGTATATAGCCTCCACATTGACTCTGTACCGGTACCCCCTGTATATAGTCTCCACATTGACTCTGTACCAGTACCCCCTGTATATAGCCTCCACATTGACTCTGTACCGGTACCCCCTGTATATAGCCTTGTTATTGTTATGTAATTTTACTGTGTTACTTATTGATTTTCTTCTTTTAACTTTAGTTTATTTAGTAATATTTCTTGAACTGCATTGTTGGTTAAGGGCTTGTAAGTAACCCTTTCACTGTAAGGTCTGTTGGTGCACACCCACACATACAACACACACTCACACACACACACACACATACATACATACATACATACATACATACATACACACACACACACACACACACACACACACACACACACACACACACACACACACACACACACACACACACACACACACACACACACACACACACACACACACACACACACACACACACACTCTCCTGTGTCCAGTACCTGAATGCATTCTGATCCTGGATTAATCATTTCAGATGGTTTATTTAGAATGCTGCTTTCTGTTTGCTCTCCTCTCCTCTCCTCCCTCTCATCCTCTCATCCTCTAATCCTCTCATCCTCTAATCTTCACCTCCCTCTCATCCTCTCATCCCTCTCATCCTCTCCTCCCTCTCATCCTCCCTCCCTCTCCTCCCTCTCATCCTCTCTTCCCTCTCATCCTCTCTTCCCTCTCATCCTCCCTCCCTCTCATCCTCCCTCCATCTCATCCTCTCCTCCCTCTCATCCTCTCTTCCCTCTCATCCTCCCTCCCTCTCATCCTCCCTCCCTCTCCTCCCTCTCATCCTCCCTCTCCCTCTCATCCTCTCATCTCATCCTCTCCTCCTCTCTCATCCTCCCTCCCTCTCCTCCCTCTCATCCTCTCCTCCCTCTCATCCTCCCTCTCTCTCCTCCCTCTCATCCTCCCTCCCTCTCATCCTCTCCTCCTCTCTCATCCTCTCCTCCCTCTCTCATCCTCCCTCCATCTCATCCTCTCCTCCCTCTCATCCTCCCTCCCTCTCATCCTCTCTTCCCTCTCATCCTCTCCTCCCTCTCATCCTCCCTCCCTCTCATCCTCCCTCCCTCTCAACCTCTCCTCCCTCTCATCCTCTCTTCCCTCTCATCCTCTTCTCCTCTCTCCTCCTCTCTTCCCTCTCATCCTCCCTCCCTCCCTCTCATCCTCTCCTCCTCCCTCTCATCCTCACCTCCCTCTCATCCTCTCCTCCCTCTCATCCTCACCTCCCTCTCATCCTCCCTCCCTCTCCTCCCTCTCATCCTCTCTTCCCTCTCATCCTCCCTCCCTCTCATCCTCTCCTCCCTCTCATCCTCCCTCCCTCTCATCCTCTCCTCCCTCTCATCCTCCCTCCCTCTCATCCTCTCTTCCCTCTCATCCTCTCCTCCCTCTCATCCTCCCTCCCTCTCATCCTCTCCTCCCTCTCATCCTCCCTCCCTCTCATCCTCTCTTCCCTCTCATCCTCTCCTCCTCTCATCCTCCCTCCCTCTCATCCTCTCCTCCCTCTCATCCTCCCTCCCTCTCATCCTCTCCTCCCCTCATCCTCCTCTCTAGAATAAAGATTATCCATGGATTATACACAGTCATACCGAGAACAACCCTCACGCAAGGTTGTGTGTGTGTGTGTTTGTAGAGAACAGAACTGAGAACATAACAGATACTGGACTGTATTCCGTGTTCTGTATTCTATGTTCTGTGTTCAATGATCTATATTTTGTGTTCTGTGTTCTAGATTATGAGTTCTGTGTTCTGTTCTGTGTTCTATGTTCTATATTCTGAGTTCCATGTTCTGTGTTCAATGTTCTATATTTTGTGTTCTGTGTTCTAGATTTAGAGTTCTGTGTTCTGTTCTATATTCTGAGTTCTATGTTCTGTGTTCTGAGTTCTCTCTTCTCTCTTCTGTAATCTATGTTCTATATTCTATGTTCTGTGTTCTATATTCTGAGTTCTATATTATGTGTTCGATGTTCTATATTATGTGTTCTATGTTCTGTGTTGTATGTTCTGTGTTCTATGTTCTGTGTTGTATGTTTTGTGTTGTATATTCTGTGTTCTATATTCCGTCCAGCAGCAGACGCTCAGCAGCCAGATTAAACAGACGAATCAAATTCTACTTTAATCCAGATTAGACTAGTCATCACATACCCTCTCTCTCTCTCTCTCTCTCTCTCTCTCTCTCTCTCTCTCTCTCTCTCTCTCTCTCTGTCCTTTCTCTCTGCCCCCCTCTCTCTCTTTGTCCTTTCTCTCTACCCCCTCTCTCTCTCTCTCTCTCTCTCTCTCTCTCTCTCTCTCTCTCTCTCTGTCTCTCTGTCCTTTCTCTCTACCCCCCTCTCTCTCTCTGTCCTTTCTCTCTCTCTCTCTCTCTCTCTCTCTCTCTCTCTCTCTCTCTCTCTGTCTCTCTGTCCTTTCTCTCTACCCCCTCTCTCTGTCCTCTTTCTCTCTTTCTCTCTCCCCTCTCTCTTCTCTCCCTCTCTGTAACCCTCCTCTAGCATAGATTGAGCATAATGACAACATCCTCATCAGATCAGCCTGTATGTGTGTGAGGAGCGACCCTCAACTAGAGCTGTTACGGTGACCACCATACCCGTGTTACGAGTCATGGTAATTAGGCTTCTCCAAGGTCTGATGCTGCTGATGGTCATTAGTAGCCTACCAAACTTGCTAACTGCCTGGTACTCAGCACTCTATTGTCCCTCTAATCACTCTGACATCAATGCAAATCTAATCGAAATCTAATCAAACACTTAATGAGAGCCCATGAGCTAATGTTGCAACATTTCTATAGGCTATGCAATTGTGTGAGAAAACAGAGTGATGGCCTCTACTAAAAGAGGAGGATCCCATCAGTTTTCTATAGGATAGGCCTACTATATTTATTGTCAACTTTGCTAATATTAAGCACATTGCTTCTCTTTACAACAGGAATATAGCCTACCTGGCTGGCATGAAAATGAACCATTCACTATTTAAATGCATAGACAACATGTATATTTTCCGCTGACCCTGTTTACAGATAATGGTCCATTCTAAACTAATTTCACACATATATTATTCATTATATGTAAATACAAGATTAAACTAAGAATAGTGTGATGGGTGACAATATTAGCCTATCACTTGTGATGCCCAGTTTAAGGCAAGAAACAGCTAATACTTTTTCAGATCATAGTATCTCACCTCATGTAGCCTAGTCCATAGTCCCATATGTTTTAATAAGGTTAGTATCACACCTCAATGTAGCCTAGTCCATAGTCCTATATGTTTTAATTAAAGGTTAGTATCACACCTGCATGTAGCTCCATAGTCTATATGTTTTAATAAGGTTAGTATCACACCTCATGTAGCCTAGCCCATAGTCCTATATGTTTTAATAAGGTTAGTATCACACCTCATGTAGCCTAGTCCATAGTCCTATATGTTTTAATAAGGTTAGTATCACACCTCATGTAGCCTAGCCCATAGTCCTATATGTTTTAATAAGGTTAGTATCACACCTCATGTAGCCTAGTCCATAGTCCTATATGTTTTAATAAGGTTAGTATCACACCTCATGTAGCCTAGCCCATAGTCCTATATGTTTTAATAAGGTTAGTATCACACCTCATGTAGCCCATAGTCCTATATGTTTTAATAAGGTTAGTATCACACCTCATGTAGCCTAGCCCATAGTCCTATATGTTTTAATAAGGTTAGTATCACACCTCATGTAGCCTAGCCCATAGTCCTATATGTTTTTAATAAGGTTAGTATCACACCTCATGTAGCCTAGCCCATAGTCCTATATGTTTTAATTAGGTTAGTATCACACCTCATGTAGCCTAGTCCATAGTCCTATATGTTTTAATAAGGTTAGTACCACACCTCATGTAGCCTAGCCCATAGTCCTATATGTTTTAATAAGGTTAGTACCACACCTCATGTAGCCCATAGTCTATATGTTTTAATAAGGTTAGTATCACACCTCATGTAGCCTAGCCCATAGTCCTATATGTTTTAATAAGGTTAGTATCACACCTCATGTAGCCTAGTCCATAGTCCTATATGTTTTAATAAGGTTAGTATCACATCTCATGTAGCCTAGCCCATAGTCCTATATGTTTTAATAAGGTTAGTATCACACCTCATGTAGCCAGCCCATAGTCCTATATGTTTTAATAAGGTTAGTACCACACCTCATGTAGCCCAGTCCATAGTCCTATATGTTTTAATAAGGTTAGTATCACACCTCATGTAGCCTAGCCCATAGTCATATATGTTTTAATTAGGTTAGTATCACACCTCATGTAGCCTAGTCCATAGTCCTATATGTTTTAATAAGGTTAGTATCACACCTCATGTAGCCTAGTCCATAGTCCTATATGTTTTAATAAGGTTAGTACCACACCTCATGTAGCCTAGCCCATAGTCCTATATGTTTTAATAAGGTTAGTATCACACCTCATGTAGCCTATAGTCCTATATGTTTTAATAAGGTTAGTATCACACCTCATGTAGCCCATAGTCCTATATGTTTTAATAAGGTTAGTACCACACCTCATGTAGCCTAGTCCATAGTCCTATATGTTTTAATAAGGTTAGTATCACACCTCATGTAGCCCATAGTCCTATATGTTTTAATAAGGTTAGTATCACACCTCATGTAGCCCATAGTCCTATATGTTTTAATAAGGTTAGTATCACACCTCATGTAGCCTAGCCCATAGTCCTATATGTTTTAATAAGGTTATACCACACCTCATGTAGCCTGGCCCATAGTCCTATATGTTTTAATAAGGTTAGTACCACACCTCATGTAGCCCATAGTCCTATATGTTTTAATAAGGTTAGTATCACACCTCATGTAGCCTATGCCCATAGTCCTATATGTTTTAATAAGGTTAGTATCACACCTCATGTAGCCTAGCCCATAGTCCTATATGTTTTAATAAGGTTAGTACCACACCTCATGTAGCCTAGCCCATAGTCCCTATATGTTTTAATAAGGTTAGTATCACACCTCATGTAGCCCATAGTCCTATATGTTTTAATAAGGTTAGTATCACACCTCATGTAGCCTAGCCCATAGTCCTATATGTTTTAATAAGGTTAGTATCACACCTCATGTAGCCTAGCCCATAGTCATATATGTTTTAATTAGGTTAGTATCACACCTCATGTAGCCTAGCCCATAGTCCTATATGTTTTAATAAGGTTAGTACCACACCTCATGTAGCCTAGTCCATAGTCCCATATGTTTTAATAAGGTTAGAATCACACCTCATGTAGCACATAGTCCTATATGTTTTATTAAGGTTAGTATCACACCTCATGTAGCCTAGCCCATAGTCCTATATGTTTTAATAAGGTTAGTATCACACCTCATGTAGCCTAGCCCATAGTCCTATATGTTTTAATAAGGTTAGTATCACACCTCATGTAGCCTAGTCCATAGTCCTATATGTTTTAATAAGGTTAGTGTCACACCTCATGTAGCCTAGTCCATAGTTCTATATGTTTTAATAAGGTTAGTATCACACCTCATGTAGCCTAGCCCATAGTCCTATATGTTTTAATAAGGTTAGTACCACACCTCATGCAGCCTAGTCCATAGTCCTATATGTTTTAATAAGGTTAGTATCACACCTCATGTAGCCTAGCCCATAGTCCTATATGTTTTAATAAGGTTAGTATCACACCTCATGTAGCCTAGCCCATAGTCCTATATGTTTTAATAAGGTTAGTATCACACCTCATGTAGCCTAGCCCATAGTCCTATATGTTTTATTAAGGTTAGTATCACACCTCATGTAGCCCATAGTCCTATATGTTTTAATCAAGGTTAGTATCACACCTCATGTAGCCTAGCCCATAGTCCTATATGTTTTAATAAGGTTAGTACCACACCTCATGTAGCCCAGCCCATAGTCATATATGTTTTAATTAGGTTAGTATCACACCTCATGTAGCCTAGTCCATAGTCCTATATGTTTTAATAAGGTTAGTATCACACCTCATGTAGCTCAGCCCATAGTTCTATATGTTTTAATTAGGTTAGTATCACACCTCATGTAGCCCATAGTCCTATATGTTTTAATAAGGTTAGTATCAGCACCTCATGTAGCTAGCCCATAGTCCTATATGTTTTAATAAGGTTAGTATCACACCTCATGTAGCCTAGCCCATAGTCCTATATGTTTTAATAAGGTTAGTATCACACCTCATGTAGTTTAGTCCATAGTCCTATATGTTTTAATAAGGTTAGTATCACACCTCATGTAGCCTAGTCCATAGTCCTATATGTTTTAATAAGGTTAGTATCACACCTCATGTAGCCTAGCCCATAGTCCTATATGTTTTAATAAGGTTAGTATCACACCTCATGTAGCCTAGCCCATAGTCCTATATGTTTTAATAAGGTTAGTATCACACCTCATGTAGCCTAGTCCATAGTCCTATATGTTTTAATAAGGTTAGTATCACACCTCATGTAGCCCATAGTCCTATATGTTTTAATAAGGTTAGTACCACACCTCATGTAGCCTGGCCCATAGTCCCATATGTTTTAATAAGGTTAGTATCACACCTCATGTAGCCTAGCCCATAGTCCTATATGTTTTAATAAGGTTAGTATCACACCTCATGTAGCTCAGTCCATAGTCCCATATGTTTTAATAAGGTTAGTATCACACCTCATGTAGCCTCAGTCCATAGTTCTATATGTTTTAATAAGGTTAGTATCACACCTCATGTAGCCTAGCCCATAGTCCTATATGTTTTAATAAGGTTAGTATCACACCTCATGTAGCCTAGCCCATAGTCCTATATGTTTTAATAAGGTTAGTATCACACCTCATGTAGCCTAGCCCATAGTCCTATATGTTTTAATAAGGTTAGTATCACACCTCATGTAGCCTAGCCCATAGTCTCATATGTTTTTAATAAGGTTAGTATCACACCTCATGTAGCCTCAGCCCATAGTCCTATATGTTTTAATAAGGTTAGTATCACACCTCATGTAGCCTAGTCCATAGTCCTATATGTTTTAATAAGGTTAGTATCACACCTCATGTAGCCTAGCCCATAGTCCTATATGTTTTAATAAGGTTAGTATCACACCTCATGTAGCCTAGTCCATAGTCCTATATGTTTTAATAAGGTTAGTATCACACCTCATGTAGCCTAGCCCATAGTCCTATATGTTTTAATAAGGTTAGTATCACACCTCATGTAGCCTAGCCCATAGTCCTATATGTTTTAATAAGGTTAGTATCACACCTCATGTAGCCTAGCCCATAGTCCTATATGTTTAAATAAGGTTAGTATCACACCTCATGTAGCCCATAGTCCTATATGTTTTAATAAGGTTAGTATCACACCTCATGTAGCCCAGCCCATAGTCCTATATGTTTTAATAAGGTTAGTATCACACCTCATGTAGCCCAGCCCATAGTCCTATATGTTTTAATAAGGTTAGTATCACACCTCATGTAGCCAGCCCATAGTCTATATGTTTTAATAAGGTTAGTATCACACCTCATGTAGCCTAGTCCATAGTCCTATATATGTTTTAATAAGGTTAGTATCACACCTCATGTAGCTCAGTCCATAGTCCTATATGTTTTAATAAGTGTTAGTATCACACCTCATGTAGCCTAGCCCATAGTCCTATATGTTTTAATAAGGTTAGTATCACACCTCATGTAGCCTAGCCCATAGTCCTATATGTTTTATTAAGGTTAGTATCACACCTCATGTAGCCTAGCCCATAGTCCTATATGTTTTAATAAGGTTAGTATCACACCTCATGTAGCTCTAGCCCATAGTCCTATATGTTTTAATAAGGTTAGTATCACACCTCATGTAGCCTAGCCCATAGTCCTATATGTTTTAATTAAGGTTAGTATCACACCTCATGTAGCCTAGTCCATAGTCCTATATGTTTTAATAAGGTTAGTATCACACCTCATGTAGCCTAGCCCATAGTCCTATATGTTTTAATAAGGTTAGTATCACACCTCATGTAGCCCATAGTCCTATATGTTTTAATAAGGTTAGTATCACACCTCATGTAGCCTAGTCCATAGTCCTATATGTTTTAATAAGGTTAGTATCCACACCTCATGTAGCCTAGTCCATAGTCCTATATGTTTTAATAAGGTTAGTATCACACCTCATGTAGCCTAGTCCATAGTCCTATATGTTTTAATAAGGTTAGTATCACACCTCATGTAGTCTAGCCCATAGTCCTATATGTTTTAATAAGGTTAGTATCACACCTCATGTAGTCTAGTCCATAGTCCTATATGTTTTAATAAGGTTAGTACCACACCTCATGTAGCCCATAGTCCTATATGTTTTAATAAGGTTAGTATCACACCTCATGTAGTCTAGCCCATAGTCCTATATGTTTTAATAAGGTTAGTATCACACCTCATGTAGCCTAGTCCATAGTCCTATATGTTTTAATAAGGTTAGTATCACACCCTCATGTAGCTAGCCATAGTCCTATATGTTTTAATAAGGTTAGTACCACACCTCATGTAGCCCATAGTCTATATGTTTTAATAAGGTTAGTATCACACCTCATGTAGCACATAGTCCTATATGTTTTAATAAGGTTAGTATCACACCTCATGTGTAGCCTAGCCCATAGTCCTATATGTTTTAATAAGGTTAGTATCACACCTCATGTAGCCTTTAGCCCATAGTCCTATATGTTTTAATAAGGTTAGTATCACACCTCATGTAGCAGCCCATAGTCCTATATGTTTTAATAAGGTTAGTATCACACCTCATGTAGCCTAGTCCATAGTCCTATATGTTTTAATAAGGTTAGTATCACACCTCATGTAGCCTAGCCCATAGTCATATATGTTTTAATAAGGTTAGTATCACACCTCATAGCCTAGTCCATAGTCCCATATGTTTTAATAAGGTTAGTATCACACCTCATGTAGCCCAGCCCATAGTCCTATATGTTTTAATAAGGTTAGTATCACACCTCATGTAGCCCATAGTCCTATATGTTTTAATAAGGTTAGTACCACACCTCATGTAGCCTAGCCCATAGTCCTATATGTTTTAATTAAGGTTAGTATCACACCTCATGCAGCCCATAGTCCTATATGTTTTAATAAGGTTAGTATCACACCTCATGTAGCCTAGCCCATAGTCCTATATGTTTTAATAAGGTTAGTATCACACCTCATGTAGCCTAGTCCCATAGTCCTATATGTTTTAATAAGGTTAGTATCACACCTCATGTAGCCTAGCCCATAGTCCTATATGTTTTAATAAGGTTAGTATCACACCCTCATGCAGCTCAGCCCATAGTCCTATGTTTTAATAAGGTTAGTATCACACCTCATGTAGCCTAGCCCATAGTCTGGCAGCTTATATGTTTTAATAAGGTTAGTATCACACCTCATGTAGCCTAGTCCATAGTCCTATATGTTTTAATAAGGTTAGTATCACACCTCATGTAGCTTCAGCCCATAGTCCTATATGTTTTAATAAGGTTAGTATCACACCTCATGTAGCCTAGTCCATAGTCTCATATGTTTTAATAAGGTTAGTATCACACCTCATGTAGCCTAGCCCATAGTCCTATATGTTTTAATAAGGTTAGTATCACACCTCATGTAGCCTAGCCCATAGTCCTATATGTTTTAATAAGGTTAGTATCACACCTCATGTAGCCTAGCCCATAGTCCTATATGTTTTAATAAGGTTAGTATCACACCTCATGTAGCCTAGCCCATAGTCCTATATGTTTTAATAAGGTTAGTATCACACCTCATGTAGCCTCAGTCCATAGTCCTATATGTTTTAATAAGGTTAGTACCACACCTCATGTAGCCTAGTCCATAGTCCTATATGTTTTAATAAGGTTAGTATCACACCTCATGTAGCCTAGCCCATAGTCCTATATGTTTTAATAAGGTTAGTATCACACCTCATGTAGCTTCCAGCCCATAGTCCCATATGTTTTAATAAGGTTAGTATCACACCTCATGTAGCCCATAGTCCTATATGTTTTAATTAAGGTTAGTATCACACCTCATGTAGCCCATAGTCCTATATGTTTTAATAAGGTTAGTACCACACCTCATGTAGCCTAGCCCATAGTCCTATATGTTTTAATAAGGTTAGTATCACACCTCATGTAGCCTAGCCCATAGTCCTATATGTTTTAATTAAGGTTAGTATCACACCTCATGTAGCCTAGCCCATTGTCCTATATGTTTTATTAAGGTTAGTATCACACCTCATGTAGCCTAGCCATAGTCCTATATGTTTAATAAGGTTAGTATCACACCTCATGTAGCTCAGGCTGTTTTAATACAGCACACCTCATAGTCCCATATGTTTAATAAGGTTAGTATCACACCTCATGTAGCCTAGCCCATAGTCCTATATGTTTTAATAAGGTTAGTATCACACCTCATGTAGCCTAGTCCATAGTCCTATATGTTTTAATAAGGTTAGTATCACACCTCATGTAGCCTAGCCCATAGTCCTATATGTTTTAATAAGGTTAGTATCACACCTCATGTAGCTAGTCCATAGTCCTATATGTTTTAATAAGGTTAGTATCACACCTCATGTAGTCCTAGCCCATAGTCCTATATGTTTTAATAAGGTTAGTATCACACCTCATGTAGCCTAGCCCATAGTCCCATATGTTTTAACAAGGTTAGTATCACACCTCATGTAGCCTAGTCCATAGTCCTATATGTTTTAATAAGGTTAGTATCACACCTCATGTAGCCTAGTCCATAGTCCTATATGTTTTAATAAGGTTAGTATCACACCTCATGTAGCCTAGCCCATAGTCCTATATGTTTTAATAAGGTTAGTATCACACCTCATGTAGCCTAGCCCATAGTCCCATATGTTTTAATAAGGTTAGTACCACACCTCATGTAGCCTAGTCCATAGTCCTATATGTTTTAATAAGGTTAGAATCACACCTCATGTAGCACATAGTCCTATATGTTTTATTAAGGTTAGTATCACACCTCATGTAGCCTAGCCCATAGTCCTATATGTTTTAATAAGGTTAGTATCACACCTCATGTAGCCTAGCCCATAGTCCTATATGTTTTAATAAGGTTAGTATCACACCTCATGCAGCCTAGTCCATAGTCCTATATGTTTTAATAAGGTTAGTATCACACCTCATGTAGCCTAGTCCATAGTCCTATATGTTTTAATAAGGTTAGTATCACACCCTCATGTAGCCTAGCCCATAGTCCTATATGTTTTAATAAGGTTAGTATCACACCTCATGTAGCCTAGTCCATAGTCCTATATGTTTTAATAAGGTTAGTATCACACCTCATGTAGCCTAGCCCATAGTCCTATATGTTTTAATAAGGTTAGTATCACACCTCATGTAGCCTAGCCCATAGTCCTATATGTTTTAATAAGGTTAGTATCACACCTCATGTAGCCTAGTCCATAGTCCTATATGTTTTAATAAGGTTAGTATCACACCTCATGTAGCCTAGTCCATAGTCCTATATGTTTTAATAAGGTTAGTATCACACCTCATGTAGCCTAGCCCATAGTCCTATATGTTTTAATAAGGTTAGTACCACACCTCATGTAGCCTAGCCCATAGTCCTATATGTTTTAATAAGGTTAGTATCACACCTCATGTAGCTTCTAGCCCATAGTCCTATATGTTTTTAATAAGGTTAGTATCACACCTCATGTAGCCTAGCCCATAGTCCTATATGTTTTAATAAGGTTAGTATCACACACTCATGTAGCCTAGCCCATAGTCCTATATGTTTTATTAAGGTTAGTTAGTGCAGCCCATACACCCTCATGTAGTACCACACCTCATACAGCCTCATAGTCCTATATGTTTTAATAAGGTTAGTATCACACCTCATGTAGCCTAGCCCATAGTCCTATATGTTTTAATAAGGTTAGTATCACATCTTTCCTCATGTAGCCTAGGCCCATAGTCATATATGTTTTAATTAGGTTAGTATCACACCTCATGTAGCCTAGTCCATAGTCCTATATGTTTTAATAAGGTTAGTACCACACCTCATGTAGCTCTAGCCCATAGTCTCTATATGTTTTAATTAGGTTAGTATCACACCTCATGTAGCCTAGCCCATAGTCCTATATGTTTTAATAAGGTTAGTATCACACCTCATGTAGCCCAGCCTATAGTCCTATATGTTTTAATAAGGTTAGTATCACACCTCATGTAGCCTAGTCCATAGTCCTATATGTTTTAATAAGGTTAGTATCACACCTCATGTAGCCTAGCCCATAGTCCTATATGTTTTAATAAGGTTAGTATCACACCTCATGTAGCCTGTAGCCTATAGTCCTATATGTTTTAATAAGGTTAGTACCACACCTCATGTAGCCTAGTCCATAGTCCTATATGTTTTAATTAAGGTTAGTATCACACCTCATGTAGCCTAGTCCCATAGTCCTATATGTTTTAATAAGGTTAGTATCACACCTCATGTAGCCTCATAGTCTCATATGTCCTATAGTCCTATATGTTTTAATAAGGTTAGTACCACACCTCATGTAGCCTAGCCCATAGTCCTATATGTTTTAATAAGGTTAGTATCACACCTCATGTAGCCTAGCTCATAGTCCTATATGTTTTAATAAGGTTAGTATCACACCTCATGTAGCCCATAGTCCTATATGTTTTAATATGTTTTAATAAGGTTAGTATCACACCTCATGTAGCCATATAGTCCCATATGTTTTAATAAGGTTAGTATCACCTCATGTAGCCTAGTCCTATATGTTTTAATAAGGTTAGTATCACACCTCATGTAGCCTAGCCCATAGTCCTATATGTTTTAATAAGGTTAGTATCACACCTCATGTAGCTCAGCCCATAGTCCTATATGTTTTAATAAGGTTAGTATCACACCTCATGTAGCCTAGTCCATAGTCCTATATGTTTTAATAAGGTTAGTATCACACCTCATGTAGCCTAGTCCATAGTTCTATATGTTTTAATAAGGTTAGTATCACACCTCATGTAGCCTAGCCCATAGTCCTATATGTTTTAATAAGGTTAGTATCACACCTCATGTAGCCTAGTCCATAGTCCTATATGTTTTAATAAGGTTAGTATCACACCTCATGTAGCTCAGCCCATAGTCCTATATGTTTTAATAAGGTTAGTATCACACCTCATGTAGCCTAGCCCATAGTCCTATATGTTTTAATAAGGTTAGTACCACACCTCATGTAGCCTAGTCCATAGTCCCATATGTTTTAATAAGGTTAGAATCACACCTCATGTAGCCTAGCCCATAGTCCTATATGTTTTAATTAAGGTTAGTATCACACCTCATGTAGCTCAGCCCATAGTCCTATATGTTTTAATAAGGTTAGTATCACACCTCATGTAGCCTAGCCCATAGTCCTATATGTTTTAATAAGGTTAGTATCACACCTCATGTAGCCTAGTCCATAGTCCTATATGTTTTAATAAGGTTAGTATCACACCTCATGTAGCCTAGTCCATAGTTCTATATGTTTTAATAAGGTTAGTATCACACCTCATGTAGCCTAGCCCATAGTCCTATATGTTTTAATAAGGTTAGTATCACACCTCATGTAGCCTAGCCCATAGTCCTATATGTTTTAATAAGGTTAGTATCACACCTCATGTAGCCTAGTCCCATAGTCTCATATGTTTTAATAAGGTTAGTATCACACCCTCATGCCTAGTAGTCCATAGTCCTATATGTTTTAATAAGGTTAGTATCACACCTCATGTAGCCTAGCCCATAGTCCTATATATGTTTTAATAAGGTTAGTATCACACCCTCATGTAGCCTCAGCCTATAGTCCCATATGTTTTAATAAGGTTAGTATCACACCTCATGTAGCCTAGCCCATAGTCCTATATGTTTTAATAAGGTTAGTATCACACCTCATGTAGCCTAGCCCATAGTCCCATATGTTTTAATAAGGTTAGTATCACCCTCATGTAGCCTAGTCCATAGTCCTATATGTTTTAATAAGGTTAGTACCACACCTCATGTAGCCTCAGCCCATAGTCCTATATGTTTTTAATTAAGGTTAGTATCACACCTCATGTAGCCTAGCCCATAGTCCCATATGTTTTAATAAGGTTAGTATCACACCTCATGTAGCCTAGTCCATAGTCCTATATGTTTTAATAAGGTTAGTATCACACCTCATGTAGCCTAGTCCATAGTCCTATATGTTTTAATAAGGTTAGTATCACACCTCATGTAGCCTAGCCCATAGTCCTATATGTTTTAATAAGGTTAGTACCACACCTCATGTAGCCTAGTCCATAGTCCTATATGTTTTAATAAGGTTAGTATCACACCTCATGTAGCCTAGCCCATAGTCCTATATGTTTTAATAAGGTTAGTATCACACCTCATGTAGCCATAGTCCTATATGTTTTAATAAGGTTAGTATCACACCTCATGTAGCCCATAGTCCTATATGTTTTAATAAGGTTAGTATCACACCTCATGTAGCCTAGCCCATAGTCCTATATGTTTTAATAAGGTTAGTATCACACCTCATGTAGCCTAGTCCATAGTCCTATATGTTTTAATAAGGTTAGTATCACACCTCATGTAGCCTAGCCCATAGTTCTATATGTTTTAATAAGGTTAGTATCACACCTCATGTAGCCTAGTCCTATAGTCCTATATGTTTTAATAAGGTTAGTACCACACCTCATGTAGCCTAGCCCATAGTCCTATATGTTTTTAATAAGGTTAGTATCACACCCTCATGTAGCCTAGCCCATAGTCCCATATGTTTTAATAAGGTTAGTATCACACCTCATGTAGCTCAGCTCATAGTCTCATATGTTTTAATAAGGTTAGTATCACACCTCATGTTAGTCCATAGTCCTATATGTTTTAATAAGGTTAGTATCACACCTCATGTAGCTTCAGCCCATAGTCCTATATGTTTTAATAAGGTTAGTACCACACCTCATGTAGCCAGCCCATAGTCCTATATGTTTTAATTAGGTTAGTATCACACCTCATGTAGCTCAGTCCATAGTCCTATATGTTTTAATAAGGTTAGTACCACACCTCATGTAGCCTAGCCCATAGTTCTATATGTTTTAATAAGGTTAGTATCACACCTCATGTAGCCCATAGTCCTATATGTTTTAATAAGGTTAGTATCACACCTCATGTAGCCTAGCCCATAGTCCTATATGTTTTAATAAGGTTAGTATCACACCTCATGTAGCCCATAGTCCTATATGTTTTAATGAGGTTAGTATCACACCTCATGTAGCCCATAGTCCTATATGTTTTAATAAGGTTAGTATCACACCTCATGTAGACTAGTCCATAGTCCTATATGTTTTAATAAGGTTAGTACCACACCTCATGTAGCCTAGCCCATAGTCCTATATGTTTTAATAAGGTTAGTACCACACCTCATGTAGCCTAGCCCATAGTCCTATATGTTTTAATAAGGTTAGTATCACACCTCATGTAGCCTAGCCCATAGTCCTATATGTTTTAATAAGGTTAGTATCACACCTCATGTAGCCCATAGTCCTATATGTTTTAATAAGGTTAGTATCACACCTCATGTAGCTCAGCCCATAGTCCTATATGTTTTAATAAGGTTAGTATCACACCTCATGTAGCCTAGCCCATAGTCCTATATGTTTTAATAAGGTTAGTATCACACCTCATGTAGCCTAGTCCATAGTCCTATATGTTTTAATAAGGTTAGTATCACACCTCATGTAGCCTAGCCCATAGTTCTATATGTTTTAATAAGGTTAGTATCACACCTCATGTAGCCCATAGTCCTATATGTTTTAATAAGGTTAGTACCACACCTCATGTAGTCTAGCCCATAGTCCTATATGTTTTAATAAGGTTAGTATCACACCTCATGTAGCCCATAGTCCTATATGTTTTAATAAGGTTAGTATCACACCTCATGTAGCCCATAGTCCCATATGTTTTAATAAGGTTAGTACCACACCTCATGTAGTCTAGCCCATAGTCCTATATGTTTTAATAAGGTTAGTATCACACCTCATGTAGCCTAGTCCATAGTCCTATATGTTTTAATAAGGTTAGTATCACACCCTCATGTAGCCCATAGTCCTATATGTTTTAATAAGGTTAGTACCACACCTCATGTAGCCTAGCCCATAGTCCTATATGTTTTAATAAGGTTAGTATCACACCTCATGTAGCCTAGCCCATAGTCATATATGTTTTAATTAGGTTAGTATCACACCTCATGTAGCTCTAGCTCATAGTCCTATATGTTTTATTAAGGTTAGTATCACACCTCATGTAGCCCATAGTCCTATATGTTTTAATAAGGTTAGTATCACACACCTCATGTAGCTTCCAGCCCATAGTCCTATATGTTTTAATAAGGTTAGTACCACACCTCATGTAGCCTAGTCCATAGTCCTATATGTTTTAATAAGGTTAGTATCACACCTCATGTAGCCTAGCCCATAGTTCTATATGTTTTAATAAGGTTAGTATCACACCTCATGTAGCCCATAGTCCTATATGTTTTAATAAGGTTAGTACCACACCTCATGTAGCTCCATAGTCCTATATGTTTTAATAAGGTTAGTATCACACCTCATGTAGCCTAGTCCATAGTCCTATATGTTTTAATAAGGTTAGTATCACACCTCATGTAGCCTAGTCCATAGTCCTATATGTTTTAATAAGGTTAGTATCACACCTCATGTAGCCTAGCCCATAGTCCTATATGTTTTAATAAGGTTAGTATCACACCTCATGTAGCCCAGCCCATAGTCCTATATGTTTTAATAAGGTTAGTACCACACCTCATGTAGCCTAGTCCATAGTCCTATATGTTTTAATAAGGTTAGAATCACACCTCATGTAGCACATAGTCCTATATGTTTTATTAAGGTTAGTATCACACCTCATGTAGCCTACATAGTCCTATATGTTTTAATAAGGTTAGTACCACAATTCCTCATGTAGTCTAGCCCATAGTCCTATATGTTTTAATAAGGTTAGTATCACACCTCATGTAGCCTAGTCCATAGTCCTATATGTTTTAATAAGGTTAGTATCACACCTCATGTAGCCTAGTCCATAGTCCTATATGTTTTAATAAGGTTAGTATCACACCTCATGTAGCCTAGCCCATAGTCCTATATGTTTTAATAAGGTTAGTATCACACCCTCATGTAGCCTAGCCCATAGTCCTATATGTTTTAATAAGGTTAGTACCACACCTCATGTAGCCTAGTCCATAGTCCTATATGTTTTAATAAGGTTAGAATCACACCTCATGTAGCACATAGTCCTATATGTTTTATTAAGGTTAGTATCACACCTCATGTAGCCTAGCCCATAGTCCTATATGTTTTAATAAGGTTAGTATCACACCTCATGTAGCCTAGCCCATAGTCCTATATGTTTTAATAAGGTTAGTATCACACCTCATGTAGCCTAGTCCATAGTCCTATATGTTTTAATAAGGTTAGTGTCACACCTCATGTAGCCTAGTCCATAGTTCTATATGTTTTAATAAGGTTAGTATCACACCTCATGTAGCCTAGCCCATAGTCCTATATGTTTTAATAAGGTTAGTACCACACCTCATGTAGCCTAGTCCATAGTCCTATATGTTTTAATAAGGTTAGTATCACACCTCATGTAGCCTAGCCCATAGTCCTATATGTTTTAATAAGGTTAGTATCACACCTCATGTAGCCTAGCCCATAGTCCTATATGTTTTTAATAAGGTTAGTATCACACCTCATGTAGCCTAGCCCATAGTCCTATATGTTTTATTAAGGTTAGTATCACACCTCATGTAGCCCATAGTCCTATATGTTTTAATAAGGTTAGTATCACACCTCATGTAGCCTAGCCCATAGTCCTATATGTTTTAATAAGGTTAGTAACACACCTCATGTAGCCCAGCCCATAGTCATATATGTTTTAATAAGGTTAGTATCACACCTCATGTAGCCTAGTCCATAGTCCTATATGTTTTAATAAGGTTAGTACCACACCTCATGTAGCCTAGCCCATAGTTCTATATGTTTTAATTAGGTTAGTATCACACCTCATGTAGCCCATAGTCCTATATGTTTTAATAAGGTTAGTACCACACCTCATGTAGCCTAGCCAATAGTCCTATATGTTTTAATAAGGTTAGTATCACACCTCATGTAGCCTAGCCCATAGTCATATATGTTTTAATTAGGTTAGTATCACACCTCATTTAGCCTAGTCCATAGTCCTATATGTTTTAATAAGGTTAGTACCACACCTCATGTAGCCTAGTCCATAGTCCTATATGTTTTAATAAGGTTAGTATCACACCTCATGTAGCTCATAGTCCTATATGTTTTAATAAGGTTAGTATCACACCTCATGTAGCCTAGTCCATAGTCCTATATGTCTTAATAAGGTTAGTATCACACCTCATGTAGCCTAGCCCATAGTCCTATATGTTTTAATAAGGTTAGTATCACACCTCATGTAGCCTAGTCCATAGTCCTATATGTTTTAATAAGGTTAGTATCACACCTCATGTAGCCTAGTCCATAGTCCTATATGTTTTAATAAGGTTAGTATCACACCTCATGTAGCCTAGCCCATAGTCCTATATGTTTTAATAAGGTTAGTATCACACCTTATGTAGCCTCAGCCCATAGTCCTATATGTTTTAATAAGGTTAGTACCACACCTCATGTAGCCTAGTCCATAGTCCTATATGTTTTAATAAGGTTAGAATCACACCTCATGTAGCCCTTAGTCCCATAGTCCCATATGTTTTATTAAGGTTAGTATCACACCTCATGTAGCCTAGCCCATAGTCCTATATGTTTTAATAAGGTTAGTATCACACCTCATGTAGCCTAGTCCATAGTCCTATATGTTTTAATAAGGTTAGTATCACACCTCATGTAGCCTAGTCCATAGTTCTATATGTTTTAATAAGGTTAGTATCACACCTCATGTAGCCTAGCCCATAGTCCTATATGTTTTAATAAGGTTAGTACCACACCTCATGTAGCCTAGTCCATAGTCCTATATGTTTTAATAAGGTTAGTATCACACCTCAGGTAGCTAGCCCATAGTCCTATATGTTTTAATAAGGTTAGTATCACACCTCATGTAGCCTAGCCCATAGTCCTATATGTTTTAATAAGGTTAGTACCACAGCTCATGTAGCCTAGTCCATAGTCCTATATGTTTTAATAAGGTTAGTATCACACCTCAGTGTAGCCTAGCCCATAGGTCCTATATGTTTTAATAAGGTTAGTATCACACCTCATGTAGCCTAGCCCATAGTCCTATATGTTTTAATAAGGTTAGTATCACACCTCATGTAGCCTAGCCCATAGTCCTATATGTTTTAATAAGGTTAGTATCACACCTCATGTAGCCTAGTCCATAGTCCTATATGTTTTAATAAGGTTAGTATCACACCTCATGTAGCCTAGTCCATAGTTCTATATGTTTTAATAAGGTTAGTATCACACCTCATGTAGCCTAGCCCATAGTCCTATATGTTTTAATAAGGTTAGTATCACACCTCATGTAGCCTAGTCCATAGTCCTATATGTTTTAATAAGGTTAGTATCACACCTCATGTAGCCTAGTCCATAGTTCTATATGTTTTAATAAGGTTAGTATCACACCTCATGTAGCCTAGCCCATAGTCCTATATGTTTTAATAAGGTTAGTACCACACCTCATGTAGCCTAGTCCATAGTCCTATATGTTTTAATAAGGTTAGTATCACACCTCAGGTAGCCTAGCCCATAGTCCTATATGTTTTAATAAGGTTAGTATCACACCTCATGTAGCCTAGCCCATAGTCCTATATGTTTTAATAAGGTTAGTACCACAGCTCATGTAGCCTAGTCCATAGTCCTATATGTTTTAATAAGGTTAGTATCACACCTCAGGTAGCCTAGCCCATAGTCCTATATGTTTTAATAAGGTTAGTATCACACCTCATGTAGCCTAGCCCATAGTCCTATATGTTTTAATAAGGTTAGTATCACACCTCATGTAGCCTAGCCCATAGTCCTATATGTTTTATTAAGGTTAGTATCACACCTCATGTAGCCCATAGTCCAATATGTTTTAATAAGGTTAGTATCACACCTCATGTAGCCTAGCCCATAGTCCTATGTTTTAATAAGGTTAGTACCACACCTCATGTAGCCTAGTCCATAGTCCTATATGTTTTAATAAGGTTAGTATCACACCTCATGTAGCCTAGCCCATAGTTCTATATGTTTTAATAAGGTTAGTATCACACCTCATGTAGCCCATAGTCCTATATGTTTTAATAAGGTTAGTACCACACCTCATGTAGCCTAGCCCATAGTCCTATATGTTTTAATTAGGTTAGTATCACACCTCTCATGTAGCCCAGCCCAGTCCTATATGTTTTTAATAAGGTTAGTATCACACCTCATGTAGCCCTAGTCCATAGTCCTATATGTTTTAATAAGGTTAGTACCACACCTCATGTAGCCTAGTCCATAGTCCTATATGTTTTAATAAGGTTAGTATCACACCTCATGTAGCCTAGCCCATAGTTCTATATGTTTTAATAAGGTTAGTATCACACCTCATGTAGCCCATAGTCCTATATGTTTTAATAAGGTTAGTACCACACCTCATGTAGTCTAGCCCATAGTCCTATATGTTTTAATAAGGTTAGTATCACACCTCATGTAGCCCATAGTCCTATATGTTTTAATAAGGTTAGTATCACACCTCATGTAGCTAGCCCATAGTCCTATATGTTTTAATAAGGTTAGTACCACACCTCATGTAATCTAGCCCATAGTCCTATATGTTTTAATAAGGTTAGTATCACACCTCATGTAGCCCAGCCCATAGTCATATATGTTTTAATTAGGTTAGTATCACACCTCATGTAGCCTAGCCCATAGTCCTATATGTTTTAATAAGGTTAGTATCACACCTCATGTAGCCTAGCCCATAGTCCCATATGTTTTAATAAGGTTAGTATCACACCTCATGTAGCTCAGCCCATAGTCCTATATGTTTTATTAAGGTTAGTATCACACCTCATGTAGCCCATAGTCCTATATGTTTTAATAAGGTTAGTATCACACCTCATGTAGCCTAGCCCATAGTCCTATATGTTTTAATGAGGTTAGTACCACACCCTCATGTAGCCCATAGTCCCATATGTTTTAATAAGGTTAGTATCACACCTCATGTAGACTAGTCCATAGTCCTATATGTTTTAATAAGGTTAGTACCACACCTCATGTAGCCTAGCCCATAGTCCTATATGTTTTAATAAGGTTAGTACCACACCTCATGTAGCCTAGCCCATAGTCCTATATGTTTTAATAAGGTTAGTATCACACCTCATGTAGCCTAGCCCATAGTCCTATATGTTTTAATAAGGTTAGTATCACACCTCATGTAGCCCATAGTCCTATATGTTTTATTAAGGTTAGTATCACACCTCATGTAGCTCAGCCCATAGTCCTATATGTTTTAATAAGGTTAGTATCACATCTCATGTAGCCTAGCCCATAGTCCTATATGTTTTAATGAGGTTAGTACCACACCTCATGTAGCCTAGTCCATAGTCCTATATGTTTTAATAAGGTTAGTATCACACCTCATGTAGACTAGTCCATAGTCCTATATGTTTTAATAAGGTTAGTATCACACCTCATGTAGCCTAGCCCATAGTCCTATATGTTTTAATAAGGTTAGTACCACACCTCATGTAGCCTAGCCCATAGTCTATATGTTTTAATAAGGTTAGTATCACACCTCATGTAGCCTAGCCCATAGTCCTATATGTTTTAATAAGGTTAGTATCACACCTCATGTAGCTCCAGCCCATAGTCCTATATGTTTTAATAAGGTTAGTATCACACCTCATGTAGCCTAGCCCATAGTCCTATATGTTTTAATAAGGTTAGTATCACACCTCATGTAGCCTAGCCTATAGTCCTATATGTTTTAATAAGGTTAGTACCACACCTCATGTAGCCTAGTCCATAGTCCTATATGTTTTAATAAGGTTAGTATCACACCTCATGTAGCCTAGCCCATAGTTCTATATGTTTTAATAAGGTTAGTATCACACCTCATGTAGTTAGCCCATAGTCCTATATGTTTTAATAAGGTTAGTACCACACCTCATGTAGTCTAGCCCATAGTCCTATATGTTTTAATTAGGTTAGTATCACACCTCATGTAGCCTAGCCCATAGTCCTATATGTTTTAATAAGGTTAGTATCACACCCTCATGTAGCCCATAGTCCTATATGTTTTAATAAGGTTAGTATCACACCTCATGTAGCCTAGCCCATAGTCATATATGTTTTAATAAGGTTAGTATCACACCTCATGTAGCCTAGCCCATAGTCCTATATGTTTTATTAAGGTTAGTATCACACCTCATGTAGCCCATAGTCCTATATGTTTTAATAAGGTTAGTATCACACCTCATGTAGCCTAGCCCATAGTCCTATATGTTTTAATAAGGTTAGTACCACACCTCATGTAGCCTAGTCCATAGTCCTATATGTTTTAATAAGGTTAGTATCACACCTCATGTAGCCTAGCCCATAGTCCTATATGTTTTAATAAGGTTAGTATCACACCTCATGTAGCCTAGCCCATAGTCACACCTCATGTAGCTCATAGTTTAGAAATAAGGTTAGTATCACACCTCATGTAGCCTAGTCCATAGTCCTATATGTTTTAATAAGGTTAGTATCACACCTCATGTAGCCTAGTCCATAGTCCTATATGTTTTAATAAGGTTAGTATCACACCTCATGTAGCCTAGCCCATAGTCCTATATGTTTTAATAAGGTTAGTATCACACCTCATGTAGCCTAGCCCATAGTCCTATATGTTTTAATAAGGTTAGTACCACACCTCATGTAGCCTAGTCCATAGTCCTATATGTTTTAATAAGGTTAGAATCACACCTCATGTAGCCCATAGTCCTATATGTTTTAATTAAGGTTAGTATCACACCTCATGTAGCCTAGCCCATAGTCCTATATGTTTTAATAAGGTTAGTATCACACCTCATGTAGCCTAGTCCATAGTCCTATATGTTTTAATAAGGTTAGTATCACACCTCATGTAGCCTAGTCCATAGTTCTATATGTTTTAATAAGGTTAGTATCACACCTCATGTAGCCTAGCCCATAGTCCTATATGTTTTAATAAGGTTAGTACCACACCTCATGTAGCCTAGTCCATAGTCCTATATGTTTTAATAAGGTTAGTATCACACCTCAGGTAGCCTAGCCCATAGTCCTATATGTTTTAATAAGGTTAGTATCACACCTCATGTAGCCTAGCCCATAGTCCTTTATGTTTTAATAAGGTTAGTACCACAGCTCATGTAGCCTAGTCCATAGTCCTATATGTTTTAATAAGGTTAGTATCACACCTCAGGTAGCCTAGCCCATAGTCCTATATGTTTTAATAAGGTTAGTACCACACCTCATGTAGTCTAGCCCATAGTCCTATATGTTTTAATAAGGTTAGTATCACACCTCATGTAGCCCATAGTCCTATATGTTTTAATTAGGTTAGTATCACACCTCATGTAGCCCATAGTCCTATATGTTTTAATAAGGTTAGTACCACACCTCATGTAGCCTAGCCCATAGTCCTATATGTTTTAATAAGGTTAGTATCACACCTCATGTAGCCTAGCCCATAGTCCTATATGTTTTAATAAGGTTAGTATCACACCACATGTAGCCTAGCCCATAGTCCTATATGTTTTAATAAGGTTAGTATCACACCTCATGTAGCCCATAGTCCTATATGTTTTATTAAGGTTAGTATCACACCTCATGTAGCCTAGTCCATAGTCCTATATGTTTTAATAAGGTTAGAATCACACCTCATGTAGCCCATAGTCCTATATGTTTTATTAAGGTTAGTATCACACCTCATGTAGCCTAGCCCATAGTCCTATATGTTTTATTAAGGTTAGTATCACACCTCATGTAGCACTAGCCCATAGTCCTATATGTTTTAATAAGGTTAGTATCACACCTCATGTAGCCTAGCCCATAGTCCTATATGTTTTAATAAGGTTAGTATCACACCTCATGTAGCCTAGTCCATAGTCCTATATGTTTTAATAAGGTTAGTATCACACCTCATGTAGCCTAGTCCATAGTTCTATATGTTTTAATAAGGTTAGTATCACACCTCATGTAGCCTAGCCCATAGTCCTATATGTTTTAATAAGGTTAGTACCACACCTCATGTAGCCTAGTCCATAGTCCTATATGTTTTAATAAGGTTAGTATCACACCTCAGGTAGCAGCCTAGCCCATAGTCCTATATGTTTTAATAAGGTTAGTATCACACCTCATGTAGCCTAGCCCATAGTCCTATATGTTTTAATAAGGTTAGTACCACAGCTCATGTAGCCTAGTCCATAGTCCTATATGTTTTAATAAGGTTAGTATCACACCTCAGGTAGCCTAGCCCATAGTCCTATATGTTTTAATAAGGTTAGTACCACACCTCATGTAGTCTAGCCCATAGTCCTATATGTTTTAATAAGGTTAGTATCACACCTCATGTAGCCCATAGTCCTATATGTTTTAATTAGGTTAGTATCACACCTCATGTAGCCCATAGTCCTATATGTTTTAATAAGGTTAGTACCACACCTCATGTAGCCTAGCCCATAGTCCTATATGTTTTAATAAGGTTAGTATCACACCTCATGTAGCCTAGCCCATAGTCCTATATGTTTTAATAAGGTTAGTATCACACCACATGTAGCCTAGCCCATAGTCCTATATGTTTTAATAAGGTTAGTATCACACCTCATGTAGCCCATAGTCCTATATGTTTTATTAAGGTTAGTATCACACCTCATGTAGCCCATAGTCCTATATGTTTTAATAAGGTTAGTACCACACCTCATGTAGCCTAGCCCATAGTCCTATATGTTTTAATAAGGTTAGTATCACACCTCATGTAGCCTAGCCCATAGTCATATATGTTTTAATTAGGTTAGTATCACACCTCATGTAGCCTAGCCCATAGTCCTATATGTTTTAATAAGGTTAGTATCACACCTCATGTAGCCCATAGTCCTATATGTTTTATTAAGGTTAGTATCACACCTCATGTAGCCCATAGTCCTATATGTTTTAATAAGGTTAGTACCACACCTCATGTAGCCTAGCCCATAGTCCTATATGTTTTAATAAGGTTAGTATCACACCTCATGTAGCCTAGCCCATAGTCATATATGTTTTAATTAGGTTAGTATCACACCTCATGTAGCTCTCAGCCCATAGTCCTATATGTTTTAATAAGGTTAGTATCACACCTCATGTAGCCTAGCCCATAGTCCTATATGTTTTAATGAGGTTAGTACCACACCTCATGTAGCCCATAGTCCTATATGTTTTAATAAGGTTAGTATCACACCTCATGTAGACTAGTCCATAGTCCTATATGTTTTAATAAGGTTAGTACCACACCTCATGTAGCCTAGCCCATAGTCCTATATGTTTTAATAAGGTTAGTACCACACCTCATGTAGCCTAGCCCATAGTCCTATATGTTTTAATAAGGTTAGTATCACACCTCATGTAGCCCATAGTCCTATATGTTTTATTAAGGTTAGTATCACACCTCATGTAGCCCATAGTCCTGTATGTTTTAATAAGGTTAGTATCACACCTCATGTAGCCTAGCCCATAGTCCTATATGTTTTAATAAGGTTAGTACCACACCTCATGTAGCCTAGTCCATAGTCCTATATGTTTTAATAAGGTTAGTAAATTGGAAAATTTGGAAAATTTGGAAAATTTGCTCTTCTATCCTCATAGTATGAAAAGTTCTGATTGCTTTTGAAAGTTTTTTGATGCTAGTGGTTGTATTAATTTGGGATCTATCGCATTCCACAACTGTCCCAGAGTATGTTTGGAATATTGATTTCTGGTACAGAAGGACAAGTTGACCAATAGAATAGGCCGTAGATTGACATAGGCTAGTCTTTTGTGCACCACCCAATGGGACTCCTGATCACGGCCGGTTGTGATACAGCCCGGGATCAAACCAGGGTCTGTCGTGACGCCTCTAGCACTGAGATGCAGTGCATTTGACCGCTGCGCCACTCGGGAGCCCTGACATAAGGACAACTCAGAGTATGCGATTCTGTTCTCCTGAAATAGATGACATTTTCATCATATCATGTTGCTTTAGACCTGTCTAAAGTAAATAATGGATTTATTGTGAATGTGCAGCCTATATTACATGGATTTATTGTGGAGGTGTAGTCTATATTACATGGATTTATTGTGAAGGTGTAGGCTATATTACATGGATTTATTGTGAAGGTGTAGTCTATATTACATGGATTTATTGTGAAGGTGTAGTCTATATTACATGGATTTATTGTGGAGGTGTAGGCTATATTACATGGATTTATTGTGGAGGTGTAGACTATATTACATGGATTTATTGTGGAGGTGTAGACTATATTACATGGATTTATTGTGAAGGTGTAGACTATATTACATGGATTTATTGTGGAGGTGTAGACTATATTACATGGATTTATTGTGAAGGTGTAGACTATATTACATGGATTTATTGTAGAGGTGTAGTCTATATTACATGGATTTATTGTGAAGGTGTAGTCTATATTATATGGATTTATTGTGGAGGTGTAGGCTATATTACATGGATTTATTGTGGAGGTGTAGACTATATTACATGGATTTATTGTGGAGGTGTAGACTATATTACATGGATTTATTGTGAAGGTGTAGTCTATATTACATGGATTTATTGTGGAGGTGTAGACTATATTACATGGATTTATTGTGGAGGTGTAGACTATATTACATGGATTTATCTGTGATCCAAGATGGCGTAGCAGTTAGACGTGTATTTGTCTTGTCCCGTCCTGTCCTGTGTAAATATCGTCTTTATAATATTTTTATATATTTTCTTCACATATCTTTTTATATGTGCTCTCTAAAATCCAACTTCAAAACACTCTCCTGCAACCTGCCTCACCCAATGTGGTGCGGATCTGTGGTTTTTTGTTGTTGTTTTTTTCCGAATCTGGTCAAATAACAACTAGCTAACGTTAGTATTTAGCTTACTATTGCTAGCGGGCATCAGCTAACCTTCAGCTCGGAAAAGCTCTCGCCCTCGTGATAACACGACTAAACCTGAGCTTACCGGACCTATTTTTATTTATTTTTCCCTCCATATCCCCGGATCCCTACCGCAAGTTGGACATTTTTCAACTGGATCTTGCAGCTAGCTAGCTGCTACCTGAGTGCCATCGGCTAACGTCGGTCTCATAGCAATACACCACCAGCCTGAAGCCAGCCCTTCTCCCGGCTGACTGAGGAGTTTCAGCACGCTGCTGGGCTACAACCCTATCCGACCCGCTTCTACTGCCGGTGTGGAGACCTACCGGCCTTCTCAAGTGGACTGCCGACGTTATCTGCCCGAGGAAATATTTCAACCGGCCCTCCGACGCGACGTCACCTGAACGCCCATCAGCTAACTGCGGCCTGCTAACGCCTCTCGCTGTCCAGAGCATATCGGCTGCTAGCTAATTCAGGTCCATCGGACAATTTGTTGTGCCAACTGGCCTGGTCCCCTTCACCACACGAAACCCCATCACAACTGGTCTACTGACGGAAACGCGTGAGGAGGCTATAAACAGTCTTCCTCCGCCTTTGTTAGCCGGCCTGCTAGACGTTGCTAGCTTGCTACCCCAGCCAGCTGTCTGAAACGCTGTGTCGCCAGCCTCACTACTAACTTGACCCTTATGTTCACTAGGCTAAGCATGCCTCTCCTCATTGTCAATATGCCTTGTCCATTGCTGTTCTGGTTAGTGTTTATTGCCTTATTTCACAGTAGAGCCTCTAGCCCTGCTCAATATGCCTTATCCAACCCTTTAGTTCCACCTCCCACACATGCGATGACATCACCTGGTTTAAATCTTTCTAGAGACATTATCTCTTTCATCACCACTCAATGCCTAGGTTTACCTCCACTGTATTCACGTCCTACCATACCATTGTCTGTACATTATGCCTTTAATCTATTTTATCACCCCCTGAAACCTGTTATTTTTACTCTCTGTTCCGAACGTCCTAGACGACCAGTCATTATAGCCTTTAGTCAGATCCTTATCTTACTCCTCCTCTGTTCCTCTGGTGATATAGAGGTTAATCCAGGCCCTGCAGTGCCTAGCTCCACTCCTATTCCACAGGCCCTCTCATTTGTTGACTTCTGCAAACCGTAAAAAGCCTTGGTTTCATGCATGTCAACATTAGAAGCCTCCTCCCTAAGTTTGTTTTATTCACTGCCCTAGCACACTCTGCCAACCCGGATGTCCTAGCCGTGTCTGAATCCTGGCTTAGGAAGACCACCAGTAACACTGAAATTTCCATCCCTAACTATAACATCTTCAGACAAGATAGAACGGCCAAAGGGGGCGGCGTTGCTATCTATTGCAGAGATAGCCTGCAGAGTTCTGTCTTGCTTTCCAGGTCTGTACCCAAACAATTTGAACTTTTTACTTTTAAAAATCTGCCTTTCTAGAAACAAGTCTCTCATTGTTGCCGCTTGCTATAGACCACCCTCTGCCCCCAGCTGTGCTCTGGACACCATATGTGAACTGATTGCCCCCATCTATCTTCAGAGTTCGTGCTGCTAGGTGACCTAAATTGGGACATGCTTAACACCCGGCCATCCTACAATCTAAGCTTGATGCCCTCAACCTCACACAAATCATATTTGAACCTACTAGGTACAATCCCAAAGCCGTAAACACGGAACCCTCATAGATGTAATCCTAACTAACTTGCCCTCCAAATACACCCCTGCTGTTTTCAACCAAGATCTCAGTGATCACTGCCTCATTGCCTGCATCCCGCCAGAATGGGTTTGCAGTCAAACGATCTCCTCTCATTACTGTTAAACGTTCCCTAAAACACTTCAGCGAGCAGGCCTTTCTAATTGACCTGGCCAGGTATCCTGGAAGGATATTGACCTCATCCCGCCAGTAGAGGATGCCTGGTTATTCTTTAAAAGTGCCTTCCTCACCATCTTAAATAAGCATGCCCCATTCAAGAAATTTAGAACCAGGAATAGATATAGCCCTTGGTTCTCTCCAGACCTGACTGCCCTTGACCAGCGCAAAAACATCCTGTGGCGTTCTGCATTAGCATCGAACAGCCCCGTGATATGCAACTTTTCAGGAAGTCAGGAACCAATATACGCTGGCAGTTAGGAAAGCCAAGGCTAGCTTTTTCAAGCAGAAATTTGCCTCCTGTAACACAAACTCCAAAAAGTTCTGGGACACTGTTAAGTCCATGGAGAATAAGAGCACCTCCTCCCAACTGCCCACTGCACTGAGGATAGGAAATACTGTCACCACCGATAAACCCACAATAATTGAGAATTTCAATAAGCATTTTTCTATGGCTGGCCATGCTTTCCACCTGGCTACCCCTACCCCGGTCAACAGCCCTGCACCCCCTCAGCAACTCGCCAAAGCCTCCCCACTTCTCCTTCTCCCAAATCCAGTCAGCTGATGTTCTAAAAGAGCTGCGAAATCTGGACCCTTACAAATCAGCCGGCTAGACAATCTGGACCCTTTCTTTAAAATTATCTGTCGAAATTGTTGCAACCCCTATTACTAGCCTGTTTAACCTCTCTTTCGTGACGTCTGAGATTCCCAAAGACTGGAAAGCAGCTGCGGTCATCCCCTCTTCAAAGGGGAGACACTCTTGACCCAAACTGTTATAGGCCTATATCCATCCTTCCCTGCCTTTCTAAGGTCTTTGAAAGCCAAGTTAACAAACAAATTACCGACCATTTCAATCCCACCGTACCTTCTCCGCTTATGCAATCTGGTTTCAGGGCTGGTCATGGGTGCACCTCAGCCACGCTCAAGGTCCTAAATGACATCATAACCGCCATCGACAAGAGACATTATTGTGCAGCCGTTTTCATTGATCTGGCCAAGGCTTTCGACTCTGTCAATCACCGCATCCTTATCGGCAGACTCGACAGCATTGGTTTCTCAAATGACTGCCTCGCATGGTTCACCACCATTACTTCTCCGACAGAGTTCAGTGTGTCAAATCAGAGGGCCTGTTGTCCGGGCCTCTGGCAGTCTCCATGGGGGTGCCACAGGGTTCAATTCTTGGGCCGACTCTTTTCTCTGTATACATCAATGATGTCGCTCTTGCTGCAGGTGAGTCTCTGATTCACCTCTATGCAGACGACACCATTCTGTATACTTCTGGCCCTCTTTGGACACTGTGTTAACTACCCTCCAGACGAGCTTCAATGCCATACAACTCTCCTTCTTCCGTGGCCTACAACTGCTCTTAAACGCAAGTAAAACTAAATGCATGCTCTTCAACCGATCGCTACCGCACCTGTCCCCCCGCCTAGCATTACTACTCTGGACGGTTCTGTCTTAGATTACGTGGAAAACTACAAATACCTAGGTGTCTGGTTAGACTGTAAACTCTCCTTCCAGACTCACATCAAACATCTCCAATCTAAAATTAAATCTAGAATTGGCTTCCTATTTCGAACAAAGCTTCCTTCACTCATGCTGCCAAACTTACCCTCGTGAAAACTGACCATCCTACCGATCCTCGACTTGGTGATGTAATTTACAAAATAGCCTCCAATACTCTACTCAACAAACTGGATGCAGTCTATCACAGTGCCATCCGTTTTGTTACCAAAGCCCCATATACCACCCACCACTGCGACCTGTACACTCGTAGGCTGGCCTTCACTTTACACTCGCCGCCATATCCACTGGCTCCTGGTCATTTACAAGTCCCTGCTAGGTAAAGTCCCGCCTTATCTCAGCTCGCTGGTCACCTTAGCAGCACCAACCCGTAGCACACGCTCCAGCAGGTATATCTCACTGGTCACCCCCAAAGCCAATTCCTCCTTTGGCCGACTCTCCTTCCAGTTCTCTGCTGCCAATGACTGGAACGAACTTCAAAAATCTCTGAAACTGGAGACACTTATCTCCCTCAACAGCTTTAAGCACCAGCTGTCAGAGCAGTGTACAGACCACTGTACCTGTTTATAGCCCATCTGTAAATAGCCCAACCAACTACCTCATCCCCTACCGTATTTATTTATTTATCTTGTTCCTTTGCACCCCAGTTTTTCTACATTGCACATTCATCTACTGCACAGTTTTCTTTTACCATTCCAGTGTTAAATTGCTATATTGTAATTACTCTGCCACCATGGCCTATTTATTGTCTTACCTTCCTTATCCTACCTCATTTGCACTCTTTGTATATAGATTTCTTTTTTTCCTACTGTATTATTGACTGTATGTTTGTTTTATTCCATGTGTAACTCTGTGTTGTTGTGTGTCGAACTGCTTTGCTTTATCTTGGCCAGGTCGCAGTTGTAAATGAGAACTTGTTCTCAACTTGCCTACCTGGTTAAATAAAGGTGAAATAAAATAAATAAAATAAATTGTGAAGGTGTAGACTATATTACATGGATTTATTGTGGAGGTGTAGACTATATTACATGGATTTATTGTGGAGGTGTAGACTATATTACATGGATTTATTGTGAAGGTGTAGTCTATATTACATGGATTTATTGTGGAGGTGTAGTCTATATTACATGGATTTATTGTGGAGGTGTAGTCTATATTACATGGATTTATTGTGTAGGTGTAGACTATATTACATGGATTTATTGTGAAGGTGTAGTCTATATTACATGGATTTATTGTGAAGGTGTAGGCTATATTACATGGATTTATTGTGAAGGTGTAGGCTATATTACATGGATTTATTGTGAAGGTGTAGGCTATATTACATGGATTTATTGTGAAGGTGTAGACTATATTACATGGATTTATTGTGAAGGTGTAGGCTATATTACATGGATATATTGTGAAGGTGTAGACTATATTACATGGATTTATTGTGAAGGTGTAGGCTATATTACATGGATTTATTGTGAAGGTGTAGACTATATTACATGAATTTATTGTGAAGGTGTAGACTATATTACATGGATTTATTGTGAGGTGTAGGCTATATTACACGGATTTATTGTGAAGGTGTAGACTATATTACATGGATTTATTGTGAAGGTGTAGACTATATTACATGGATTTGTTGTGAAGGTGTAGACTATATTACATGGATTTATTGTGGAGGTGTAGGCTATATTACATGGATTTATTGTGAAGGTGTAGACTATATTACATGGATTTGTTGTGAAGGTGTAGACTATATTACATGGATTTATTGTGAAGGTGTAGGCTATATTACATGGATTTATTGTGAAGGTGTAGACTATATTACATGGATTTGTTGTGAAGGTGTAGACTATATTACATGGATTTATTGTGAAGGTGTAGGCTATATTACATGGATTTATTGTGAAGGTGTAGACTATATTACATGGATTTATTGTGAAGGTGTAGGCTATATTACATGGATTTATTGTGAAGGTGTAGACTATATTACATGGATTTATTGTGAAGGTGTAGACTATATTACATGGATTTATTGTGAAGGTGTAGTCTATATTACATGGATTTATTGTGATGGTGTAGGCTATATTACATGGATTTATTGTGAAGGTGTAGGCTATATTACATGGATTTATTGTGAAGGTGTAGGCTATATTACATGGATTTATTGTGGAGGTGTAGACTATATTACATGGATTTATTGTGAAGGTGTAGGCTATATTACATGGATTTATTGTGAAGGTGTAGGCTATATTACATGGATTTATTGTGAAGGTGTAGTCTATATTACATGGATTTATTGTGGAGGTGTAGTCTATATTACATGGATTTATTGTGGAGGTGTAGTCTATATTACATGGATTTATTGTGGAGGTGTAGACTATATTGCATGGATTTATTATGAAGGTGTAGTCTATATTACATGGATTTATTGTGGAGGTGTAGGCTATATTACATGGATTTATTGTGAAGGTGTAGACTATATTACATGGATTTATTGTGAAGGTGTAGGCTATATTACATGGATATATTGTGAAGGTGTAGACTATATTACATGGATTTATTGTGAAGGTGTAGGCTATATTACATGGATTTATTGTGAAGGTGTAGACTATATTACATGAATTTATTGTGAAGGTGTAGACTATATTACATGGATTTATTGTGGAGGTGTAGGCTATATTACATGGATTTATTGTGAAGGTGTAGACTATATTACATGGATTTATTGTGAAGGTGTAGACTATATTACATGGATTTGTTGTGAAGGTGTAGACTATATTACATGGATTTATTGTGGAGGTGTAGGCTATATTACATGGATTTATTGTGAAGGTGTAGACTATATTACATGGATTTGTTGTGAAGGTGTAGACTATATTACATGGATTTATTGTGAAGGTGTAGGCTATATTACATGGATTTATTGTGAAGGTGTAGACTATATTACATGGATTTGTTGTGAAGGTGTAGACTATATTACATGGATTTATTGTGAAGGTGTAGGCTATATTACATGGATTTATTGTGAAGGTGTAGACTATATTACATGGATTTATTGTGAAGGTGTAGGCTATATTACATGGATTTATTGTGAAGGTGTAGACTATATTACATGGATTTATTGTGAAGGTGTAGACTATATTACATGGATTTATTGTGAAGGTGTAGTCTATATTACATGGATTTATTGTGATGGTGTAGGCTATATTACATGGATTTATTGTGAAGGTGTAGGCTATATTACATGGATTTATTGTGAAGGTGTAGGCTATATTACATGGATTTATTGTGGAGGTGTAGACTATATTACATGGATTTATTGTGAAGGTGTAGGCTATATTACATGGATTTATTGTGAAGGTGTAGGCTATATTACATGGATTTATTGTGAAGGTGTAGTCTATATTACATGGATTTATTGTGGAGGTGTAGTCTATATTACATGGATTTATTGTGGAGGTGTAGTCTATATTACATGGATTTATTGTGGAGGTGTAGACTATATTGCATGGATTTATTATGAAGGTGTAGTCTATATTACATGGATTTATTGTGGAGGTGTAGGCTATATTACATGGATTTATTGTGAAGGTGTAGACTATATTACATGGATTTATTGTGAAGGTCTGGCTATATTACATGGATTTAATGTGGAGGTGTAGGCTATATTACATGGATTTATTGTGGAGGTGTAGGCTATATTACATGGATTTATTGTGGAGGTGTAGTCTATATTACATGGATTTATTGTGGAGGTGTAGGCTATATTACATGGATTTATTGTGAAGGTGTAGGCTATATTACATGGGTTTATTGTGAAGGTGTAGGCTATATTACATGGATTTATTGTGAAGGTGTAGGCTATATTACATGGATTTATTGTGAAGGTGTAGGCTATATTACATGGATTTATTGTGAAGGTGGAGGCTATATTACATGGATTTATTGTGAAGGTGTAGGCTATATTACATGGATTTATTGTGATGGTGTAGGCTATATTACATGGCTTTATTGTGAAGGTGTAGGCTATATTACATGGATTTATTGTGAAGGTGTAGACTATATTACATGGATTTATTGTGAAGGTGTAGGCTATATTACATGGATTTATTGTGAAGGTGTAGACTATATTACATGGATTTATTGTGAAGGTGTAGACTATATTACATGGATTTATTGTGAAGGTGTAGACTATATTACATGGATTTATTGTGAAGGTGTAGACTATATTACATGGATTTATTGTGAAGGTGTAGACTATATTACATGGATTTATTGTGAAGGTGTAGACTATATTACATGGATTTATTGTGGAGGTGTAGACTATATTACATGGATTTATTGTGAAGGTGTAGACTATATTACATGGATTTATTGTGGAGGTGTAGACTATATTACATGGATTTATTGTGAAGGTGTAGGCTATATTACATGGATTTATTGTGGAGGTGTAGGCTATATTACATGGATTTATTGTGGAGGTGTAGTCTATATTACATGGATTTATTGTGGAGGTGTAGGCTATATTACATGGATTTATTGTGAAGGTGTAGGCTATATTACATGGGTTTATTGTGAAGGTGTAGGCTATATTACATGGATTTATTGTGAAGGTGTAGGCTATATTACATGGATTTATTGTGAAGGTGTAGGCTATATTACATGGATTTATTGTGAAGGTGGAGGCTATATTACATGGATTTATTGTGATGGTGTAGGCTATATTACATGGCTTTATTGTGAAGGTGTAGGCTATATTACATGGATTTATTGTGAAGGTGTAGACTATATTACATGGATTTATTGTGAAGGTGTAGGCTATATTACATGGATTTATTGTGGAGGTGTAGGCTATATTACATGGATTTATTGTGGAGGTGTAGGCTATATTACATGGATTTATTGTGGAGGTGTAGTCTATATTACATGGATTTATTGTGGAGGTGTAGGCTATATTACATGGATTTATTGTGGAGGTGTAGTCTATATTACATGGATTTATTGTGGAGGTGTAGACTATATTACATGGATTTATTGTGGAGGTGTAGACTATATTACATGGATTTATTGTGAAGGTGTAGACTATATTACATGGATTTATTGTGAAGGTGTAGGCTATATTACATGGATTTATTGTGAAGGTGTAGGCTATATTACATGGATTTATTGTGAAGGTGTAGACTATATTACATGGATTTATTGTGAAGGTGTAGTCTATATTACATGGATTTATTGTGATGGTGTAGGCTATATTACATGGATTTATTGTGAAGGTGTAGGCTATATTACATGGATTTATTGTGAAGGTGTAGGCTATATTACATGGATTAATTGTGGAGGTGTAGACTATATTACATGGATTTATTGTGAAGGTGTAGGCTATATTACATGGATTTATTGTGAAGGTGTAGGCTATATTACATGGATTTATTGTGAAGGTGTAGGCTATATTACATGGATTTATTGTGAAGGTGTAGACTGTATTACATGGATTTATTGTGAAGGTGTAGACTATATTACATGGATTTATTGTGAAGGTGTAGTCTATATTACATGGATTTATTGTGAAGGTGTAGGCTATATTACATGGATTTATTGTGGAGGTGTAGGCTATATTACATGGATTTATTGTGGAGGTGTAGACTATATTACATGGATTTATTGTGAAGGTGTAGGCTATATTACATGGATTTATTGTGGAGGTGTAGACTATATTACATGGATTTATTGTGGAGGTGTAGGCTATATTACATGGATTTATTGTGGAGGTGTAGTCTATATTACATGGATTTATTGTGGAGGTGTAGACAATTACCATGAGACCAGCAGTTATTTGCTTGACAATCACCCACTGACAAAATGTAATGACCGCCACAGCCCTAAACACACACCTCACTTCATATAATGTCAACCTACTGGACTGAAACAGACTGGACAGACTCAAACCAGCTGAGAGCAGCAGAGGGAGAGAGAGAGAGAGAGAGAGAGAGAGAGAGAGAGAGAGAGAGAGAGAGAGAGAGAGAGAGAGAGAGAGAGAGAGAGAGAGAGAGAGAGAGAGAGAGAGAGAGAGAGAGAGAGAGGGAGAGAGAGAGAGAGAGAGAGAGAGAGAGAGAGAGAGAGAGAGAGAGAGAGAGAGAGAGAGAGAGAGAGAGAGAGAGAGAGAGAGAGAGACAGAGAGAGAGAGAGAGAGAGAGAGAGAGAGAGGGAGAGAGAGAGAGAGAGAGAGAGGGAGAGAGAGAGAGAGAGAGAGAGGGAGAGAGGAGAGAGACAGAGAGAGAGAGAGAGAGAGAGAGAGAGAGAGAGAGAGAGAGAGAGAGAGAGAGAGAGAGAGAGAGAGAGAGAGAGAGAGAGAGAGAGAGAGAGAGAGAGAGAGAGAGAGAGAGAGAGAGAGAGAGAGAGAGAGAGAGAGAGAGAGAGAGAGAGAGAGAGAGAGAGAGAGAGAGAGAGAGAGAGAGAGAGAGAGAGAGAGAGAGAGAGAGAGAGAGAGAGAGAGAGAGAGAGAGACAGAGAGAGAGACAGAGAGAGAGTGAGAGACAGAGAGAGAGAGAGAGAGAGAGAGAGGGAGAGAGGGAGAGAGAGAGACTGACTGACCCCAGCTGCTTGCGGTCCGGCCCAGAAACTCGTGTGTCCGAGGGTTCCAGAAGTATGGCTCCTTGGCTCCGGTGTCCACGCGCTCATCGTCCTTGTTGTTCATGGTGCCCGTTGCGTCTCGTGCGGCAGTTTGTACTCAACTAAAAACGAGGATTCTGCTGTCTGGCGCGGTAAAAGGAGATGTCCCGATAATGACCGTTATCTGTCTGTCTAGTCCGGTAAAAGGCGCAAGGTGTTTCAGAATAAATTCTAGGCTTTTGAATCCACCGGTGATGACGACAGGTGCTATAGTCTATCGACAGAAGACTAATCTACAGTCCCGGACGATGCGAGACCGTTCCGTTCTACTGCGGCGCGACGATACTGCGGTAAAACGGGCTCGAGCCTGGATACATGTCCACGTCATTATCAGCCCCTCCGCCAATAGGAAACATCTATCCCATCTGGCCCCACCCCTACTACCTTCCATTATAACCTCAACAACCTGTGTGTGGACCTGAAATGATCAAACAGAACGAATGTTTGGCCACAGAAGACAGACTGCATTTCAAACGTGTTGGGGGAGAGATGGAGAAAAAAATTGAGAGAGAGATGGAGAGATGGAGAGAAAAATGGAGAGAGAGATGGAGAGATGGAGAGATGTAGAGAGAGATGGAGAGATGGAGAGAAAAATGGAGAGAGAGATGGAGAGATGGAGAGAAAAATGGAGAGAGAGATGGAGAGATGTAGAGAGAGATGGAGAGATGGAGAGAAAAATGGAGAGAGAGATGGAGAGAAGGAGGGAGAGATGGAGAGAGAGATGGAGAGGGGAGAGAGTGATGGAGAGGGGAGTGTTTCCTCTTCTGGCTCCAGGCTACAAGCTTTGTACCAGAACACACACGGTTATAGAGGGGATGGAGGTGTCCAGTGTATTTTGTGGTCAGTGTGCTCCCTCTGGTGGACCCTGAGAGAGTCTGCAGCACCACAGACTTGATAGATAGCAAAACTACTAATACTACTGCAGCACCACAGATTCCAACGACCTCATTTTCACGGAGTATACAAAACATTATGAACACCTGCTTTGTCCATGACATAGACCGACCAGGTGAATCCAGGTGAAAGCTATGATCCCTTATTGATGTCACTGTGTTAAATGTCACATGTTAAATCCACTTCAATCAGTGTAGGTGAAGGGGAGGAGATGGTTTTAAATAAGGATTTTTAAGCCTTGAGACAATTGAGACATGGATGGTGTATGTGTGCCGTTCAGAGGGTGAATGCGAGACAAAGTATTTAAATGCCTTTGAACGGGGTATGGTAGTAGGTGCCAGGCGCACCGGTTTGTGTCAAGAACTGCAATGCTGCTGGGTTTTTCACGGGCAACAGTTTCCTGTGTTTATCAAGAACGGTCCACCACCCAAAGGATATCCAGCCAACTTGACACAACTGTGGGAAGCATTGGAATCAACATGGGCCAGCATCACTGTGGAACGATTTCAACAGCTTGTAGAGTCCATGCTGATGGAAAAAAGGGGATGGGGAGGTCCATATTAGGAAGTTGTCCTTAATGTTTTGTACACTCAGTGTACAACCGTTACATAAATGTTACACAAAATATCTGAAAAGACTACGTGTAACCGGTGTGAAATGGCTAGCTAGTTAGTGGGGTGTGCGCTAACAGCGTTTCAATGTGACGTCACTCGCTTTGAGACCTTGAAGTAGTTGTTACTACGCACGCTAAACAGTACTGACATTTATAAAATTGGCACACGCCATACGTATGTTTAGGTCTAATACTACTTATTATTATACATAACTAAAGTTTAGGTCTACTACTACTTATTATTATAAATAACTAGAGTTTAGGCCTACTACTACTTATTATTATAAATAACTAGAGTTTATGTCTACTACTACTTATTATTATTAATAACTAGAGTTTAGGCCTACTACTACTTATTATTATAAATAACTAGAGTTTAGGCCTACTACTACTTATTATTATAAATAAGTAGAGTTTAGGCCTACTACTACTTATTATTATAAATAACTAGAGTTTAGGCCTACTACTACTTATTATTATTATAAATAACTAGAGTTTAGGCCTACTACTACTTATTATTATTATTATTATAAATAACTAGAGTTTAGGCCTACTACTACTTATTATTATTATTATAAATAACTACAGTTTAGGTCTACTACTACTTTTTATTATAAATACCTACAGTTTTAGTCTACTACTATTTATTATTATTAATAACTACAGTTTATGTCTACTACTACTTATTATTATACATAACTAAAGTTTAGGTCTACTACTACTTATTATTATAAATAACTCGAGTTTAGGCCTACTACTACTTATTATTATTATAAATAACTCGAGTTTAGGTCTACTACTACTTATTATTATAAATAACTAGAGTTTATGTCTACTACTACTTATTATTATAAATAACTAGAGTTTAGGCATACTACTACTTATTATTATTATTATAAATAACTAGAGTTTAGGCCTACTACTACTTATTATTATTATAAATAACTAGAGTTTAGGCCTACTACTACTTATTATTATTATAAATAACTAGAGTTTAGGCCTACTACTACTTATTATTATAAATAACTAGAGTTTAGGCCTACTACTACTTATTATAAATAACTAGAGTTTAGGCCTACTACTACTTATTATTATTATTATAAATAACTAGAGTTTAGGTCTACTACTACTTATTATTATAAATAACTAGAGTTTAGTCCTACTACTTATTATTATTATTATAAATAACTACAGTTTAGGCCTACTACTACTTATTATTATAAATAACTAGAGTTTAGGTCTACTACTACTTATTATTATAAATAACTACGAGTTTAGGCCTACTACTACTTATTATTATAAATAACTAGAGTTTAGGCCTACTACTACTTATTATTATTATAAATAACTAGAGTTTAGGTCTACTACTTATTATTATTATAAATAACTAGAGTTTAAGCCTACTTCTACTATTATTATAAATAACTAGAGTTTAGGCCTACTACTACTTATTATTATTATTATAAATAACTAGAGTTTAGGCCTACTACTACTTATTATTATAAATAACTAGAGTTTAGGTCTACTACTACTTATTATTATAAATAACTAGAGTTTAGGCCTACTACTACTTATTATTATAAATAACTAGAGTTTAGGCCTACTACTACTTATTATTATAAATAACTAGAGTTTAGGCCTACTACTACTTATTATTATTATAAATAACTAGAGTTTAGGCCTACTACTACTTATTATTATTATAAATAACTAGAGTTTAGGCCTACTACTAATTATTATTATAAATAACTAGAGTTTAGGCCTACTACTACTTATTATTATAAATAACTAGAGTTTAGGCCTACTACTACTTATTATTATAAATAACTAGAGTTTAGGCATACTACTACTTATTATTATTATTATAAATAACTAGAGTTTAGGCCTACTACTACTTATTATTATAAATAACTAGAGTTTAGGCCTACTACTACTTATTATTATAAATAACTAGAGTTTAGGCCTACTACTACTTATTATTATTATAAATAACTAGAGTTTAGGCCTACTACTACTTATTATTATTATTATAAATAACTAGAGTTTAGGCCTACTACTACTTATTATTATTATTATAAATAACTAGAGTTTAGGCCTACTACTACTTATTATTATTATAAATAACTAGAGTTTAGGCCTACTACTACTTATTATTATAAATAACTAGAGTTTAGGCCTACTACTACTTATTATTATTATTATAAATAACTAGAGTTTAGGCCTACTACTACTTATTATTATTATAAATAACTCGAGTTTAGGCCTACTACTACTTATTATTATTATAAATAACTCGAGTTTAGGCTACTACTACTTATTATTATAAATAACTAGAGTTTAGGCCTACTACTACTTATTATTATAAATAACTAGAGTTTAGGCCTACTACTACTTATTATAAATAACTAGAGTTTAGGCCTACTACTACTTATTATTATAAATAACTAGAGTTTAGGCATACTACTACTTATTATTATTATTATAAATAACTCGAGTTTAGGCCTACTACTACTTATTATTATTATTATAAATAACTCGAGTTTAGGCCTACTACTACTTATTATTATAAATAACTCGAGTTTAGGCCTACTACTACTTATTATTATAAATAACTAGAGTTTAGGTCTACTACTACTTATTATTATAAATAACTAGAGTTTAGGCCTACTACTACTTATTATTATAAATAACTAGAGTTTAGGCCTACTACTACTTATTATTATAAATAACTAGAGTTTAGGCCTACTACTTATTATTATTATAAATAACTAGAGTTTAGGCCTACTACTACTTATTATTATTATAAATAACTAGAGTTTAGGCCTACTACTACTTATTATTATAAATAACTAGAGTTTAGGTCTACTACTACTTATTATTATAAATAACTAGAGTTTAGGCCTACTACTACTTATTATTATAAATAACTAGAGTTTAGGTCTACTACTATTATTATTATTATTATTATAAATAACTCGAGTTTAGGCCTACTACTACTTATTATTATAAATAACTAGAGTTTAGGTCTACTACTTATTATTATAAATAACTAGAGTTTAGGTCAACTACTACTTATTATTATAAATAACTAGAGTTTAGGTCTACTACTACTTATTATTATAAATAACTAGAGTTTAGGCCTACTACTACTTATTATTATAAATAACTAGAGTTTAGGCCTACTACTACTTATTATTATAAATAACTAGAGTTTAGGCCTACTACTACTTATTATTATAAATAACTAGAGTTTAGGTCTACTACTACTTATTATTATTATAAATAACTAGAGTTTAGGCCTACTACTACTACTTATTATTATAAATAACTAGAGTTTAGGCCTACTACTACATATTATTATAAATAACTAGAGTTTAGGTCTACTACTACTTATTATTATCAATAACTAGAGGTTAGGCTACTACTTATTATTATTATTATAAATAACTAGAGTTTAGGCATACTACTACTTATTATTATAAATAACTAGAGTTTAGGCCTACTACTACTTATTATTATTATAAATAACTCGAGTTTAGGCCTACTACTACTTATTATTATTATAAATAACTAGAGTTTAGGCCTACTACTACTTATTATTATTATTATAAATAACTAGAGTTTAGGCATACTACTACTTATTATTATTATTATAAATAACTAGAGTTTAGGCCTACTACTACTTATTATTATTATAAATAACTAGAGTTTAGGCCTACTACTACTATTATTATAAATAACTAGAGTTTAGGTCTACTACTACTTATTATTATTATTATAAATAACTAGAGTTTAGGCTACTACTTATTATTATAAATAACTAGAGTTTCGGCTACTACTTTATTATTATAAATAACTAGAGTTTAGGCCTATTACTACTTATTATTATAAATAACTAGAGTTTAGGTCTACTACTACTTATTATTATAAATAACTAGAGTTTAGGCCTACTACTACTTATTATTATTATAAATAACTAGAGTTTAGGCCTACTACTACTTATTATTATAAATAACTAGAGTTTAGGCCTACTACTACTTATTATTATTATAAATAACTAGAGTTTAGGCCTACTACTACTTATTATTATTATTATAAATAACTAGAGTTTAGGCCTACTACTACTTATTATTATAAATAACTAGAGTTTAGGCATACTACTACTTATTATTATTATTATAAATAACTAGAGTTTAGGCCTACTACTACTTATTATTATTATTATAAATAACTAGAGTTTAGGCCTACTACTACTTATTATTATAAATAACTAGAGTTTAGGCCTACTACTACTTATTATTATAAATAACTAGAGTTTAGGCCTACTACTACTTATTATTATAAATAACTAGAGTTTAGGCCTACTACTACTTATTATTATTATAAATAACTAGAGTTTATGCCTACTACTACTATTATTATAAATAACTAGAGTTTAGGCCTACTACTACTTATTATTATTATTATAAATAACTAGAGTTTAGGCCTACTACTACTTATTATTATAAATAACTAGAGTTTAGGCCTACTACTACTTATTATTATAAATAACTAGAGTTTAGGCCTACTACTACTTATTATTATTATTATAAATAACTAGAGTTTAGGCCTACTACTACTTATTATTATAAATAACTAGAGTTTAGGCCTACTACTACTTATTATTATTATTATAAATAACTAGAGTTTAGGCCTACTACTACTTATTATTATAAATAACTAGAGTTTAGGCCTACTATTACTTATTATTATTATAAATAACTAGAGTTTAGGCCTACTACTACTTATTATTATTATAAATAACTAGAGTTTAGGCCTACTACTACTATTATTATTATAAATAACTAGAGTTTAGGCCTACTACTACTTATTATTATTATTATAAATAACTAGAGTTTAGGCCTACTACTACTTATTATTATTATAAATAACTAGAGTTTAGGCCTACTACTACTTATTATTATAAATAACTAGAGTTTAGGCCTACTACTAATTATTATTATAAATAACTAGAGTTTACTACTACTACTACTATTATTATTATAAATAACTAGAGTTTAGGCCTACTACTACTACTATTATTATTATAAATAACTAGAGTTTAGGCCTACTACTACTTATTATTATTATTATAAATAACTAGAGTTTAGGCCTACTACTACTTATTATTATAAATAACTAGAGTTTAGGCCTACTACTACTTATTATTATTATAAATAACTAGAGTTTAGGTCTACTACTACTTATTATTATAAATAACTAGAGTTTAGTCTACTACTATTATTATTATAAATAACTAGAGTTTAGGCCTACTACTACTTATTATTATAAATAACTAGAGTTTAGGCCTACTACTACTTATTATTATAAATAACTACAGTTTAGGCCTACTACTACTTATTATTATAAATAACTAGAGTTTAGGCCTACTACTACTTATTATTATTATTATAAATAACTAGAGTTTAGGCCTACTACTACTTATTATATTATTATAAATAACTAGAGTTTAGGCCTACTACTTATTATTATAAATAACTAGAGTTTAGGCCTACTACTACTTATTATTATAAATAACTAGAGTTTAGGCCTACTACTACTTATTATTATAAATAACTAGAGTTTAGGCATACTACTACTACTTATTATTATTATTATAAATAACTAGAGTTTAGGCCTACTACTACTTATTATTATAAATAACTAGAGTTTAGGCCTACTACTACTTATTATTATAAATAACTAGAGATTAGGCCTACTACTACTTATTATTATAAATAACTAGAGTTTAGGCCTACTACTACTTATTATTATAAATAACTAGAGTTTAGGCCTACTACTACTTATTATTATAAATAACTAGAGTTTAGGCCTACTACTACTTATTATTATAAATAACTAGAGTTTAGGCCTACTACTACTTATTATTATAAATAACTAGAGTTTAGGCCTACTACTACTTATTATTATTACTTATTATTATAAAAAACTAGAGTTTAGGTCTACTACTACTTATTATTATAAATAACTAGAGTTTAGGCCTACTACTACTTATTATTATAAATAACTAGAGTTTAGGCCTACTACTACTTATTATTATAAATAACTAGAGTTTAGGCCTACTACTACTTATTATTATTATAAATAACTAGAGTTTAGGCCTACTACTACTTATTATTATAAATAACTAGAGTTTAGGCCTACTACTACTTATTATTATTATTATAAATAACTAGAGTTTAGGCCTACTACTACTTATTATTATTATAAATAACTAGAGTTTAGGCCTACTACTACTTATTATTATTATTATAAATAACTAGAGTTTAGGCTACTACTACTTATTATTATTATTATAAATAACTAGAGTTTAGGCCTACTACTACTTATTATTATTAAATAACTAGAGTTTAGGCCTACTACTACTTATTATTATAAATAACTAGAGTTTAGGTCTACTACTTATTATTATTATTATAAATAACTAGAGTTTAGGCCTACTACTACTTATTATTATTATAAATAACTAGAGTTTAGGCCTACTACTACTTATTATTATAAATAACTAGAGTTTAGGCCTACTACTACTTATTATTATTATAAATAACTCGAGTTTAGGCCTACTACTACTTATTATTATTATAAATAACTAGAGTTTAGGCCTACTACTACTTATTATTATAAATAACTAGAGTTTAGGCATACTACTACTTATTATTATTATTATAAATAACTAGAGTTTAGGCCTACTACTACTTATTATTATTATAAATAACTAGAGTTTAGGCCTACTACTACTTATTATTATAAATAACTAGAGTTTAGGCCTACTACTACTTATTATTATTATAAATAACTAGAGTATAGGCCTACTACTACTTATTATTATTATAAATAACTAGAGTATAGGCCTACTACTACTTATTATTATTATAAATAACTAGAGTTTAGGCCTACTACTACTTATTATTATTATTATAAATAACTAGAGTACAGGCCTACTACTACTTATTATTATAAATAACTAGAGTTTAGGCCTACTACTACTTATTATTATTATAAATAACTAGAGTTTAGGCCTACTACTACTTATTATTATTATTATAAATAACTAGAGTTTAGGCCTACTACTACTTATTATTATAAATAACTAGAGTTTAGGCCTACTACTACTTATTATTATAAATAACTAGAGTTTAGGCCTACTACTACTTATTATTATAAATAACTAGAGTTTAGGCCTACTACTACTTATTATTATTATAAATAACTAGAGTTTAGGCCTACTACTACTTATTATTATAAATAACTAGAGTTTAGGCCTACTACTACTTATTATTATAAATAACTAGAGTTTAGGCCTACTACTACTTATTATTATTATAAATAACTAGAGTTTAGGCCTACTACTACTTATTATTATAAATAACTAGAGTTTAGGCTACTACTACTACTTATTATTATAAATAACTAGAGTTTAGGCCTACTACTACTTATTATTATTATAAATAACTAGAGTTTAGGCATACTACTACTTATTATTATTATTATAAATAACTAGAGTTTAGGCATACTACTACTTATTATTATTATTATAAATAACTAGAGTTTAGGCCTACTACTACTTATTATTATTATAAATAACTAGAGTTTAGGCCTACTACTACTTATTATTATAAATAACTAGAGTTTAGGCCTACTACTACTTATTATTATAAATAACTAGAGTTTAGGCCTACTACTACTTATTATTATTATAAATAACTAGAGTTTAGGCCTACTACTACTTATTATTATTATAAATAACTAGAGTTTAGGCCTACTACTACTTATTATTATAAATAACTAGAGTTTAGGCCTACTACTACTTATTATTATAAATAACTAGAGTTTAGGCCTACTACTACTTATTATTATTATTATAAATAACTAGAGTTTAGGCATACTACTACTTATTATTATTATTATAAATAACTAGAGTTTAGGCCTACTACTACTTATTATTATTATTATAAATAACTAGAGTTTAGGCATACTACTACTTATTATTATTATTATTATAAATAACTAGAGTTTAGGCCTACTACTACTTATTATTATAAATAACTAGAGTTTAGGCCTACTACTACTTATTATTATAAATAACTAGAGTTTAGGCCTACTACTACTTATTATTATAAATAACTAGAGTTTAGGCCTACTACTACTTATTATTATTATAAATAACTAGAGTTTAGGCCTACTACTACTTATTATTATAAATAACTAGAGTTTAGGCCTACTACTACTTATTATTATAAATAAGTAGAGTTTAGGCCTACTACTACTTATTATTATAAATAACTAGAGTTTAGGCCTACTACTACTTATTATTATAAATAACTAGAGTTTAGGCATACTACTACTACTTATTATTATTATTATAAATAACTCGAGTTTAGGCCTACTACTACTTATTATTATAAATAACTCAAGTTTAGGCCTACTAGTATTATAAATAAGTAGAGTTTAGGTCTACTACTACTTATTATTATAAATAACTAGAGTTTAGGTCTACTACTACTTATTATTATAAATAACTAGAGTTTAGGCCTACTACTACTTATTATTATAAATAACTAGAGTTTAGGCCTACTACTACTTATTATTATAAATAACTAGAGTTTAGGCCTACTACTACTTATTATTATAAATAACTAGAGTTTAGGCCTACTACTACTTATTATTATAAATAACTAGAGTTTAGGTCTACTACTACTTATTATTATAAATAACTAGAGTTTAGGCCTACTACTACTTATTATTATCAATAACTAGAGGTTAGGCTACTACTTATTATTATTATTATAAATAACTAGAGTTTAGGCCTACTACTACTTATTATTATTATTATAAATAACTAGAGTTTAGGCCTACTACTACTTATTATTATAAATAACTAGAGTTTAGGCCTACTACTACTTATTATTATAAATAACTCGAGTTTAGGCCTACTACTACTTATTATTATTATAAATAACTAGAGTTTAGGCCTACTACTACTTATTATTATTATTATAAATAACTTGAGTTTAGGCCTACTACTACTTATTATTATTATTATAAATAACTCGAGTTTAGGCCTACTACTACTTATTATTATTATAAATAACTAGAGTTTATGCCTACTACTACTATTATTATAAATAACTAGAGTTTAGGCATACTACTACTTATTATTATTATTATAAATAACTAGAGTTTAGGCCTACTACTACTTATTATTATTATAAATAACTAGAGTTTAGGCCTACTACTACTTATTATTATAAATAACTAGAGTTTAGGCCTACTACTACTTATTATTATTATAAATAACTAGAGTTTAGGCCTACTACTACTTATTATTATTATAAATAACTCGAGTTTAGGCCTACTACTACTTATTATTATAAATAACTAGAGTTTAGGTCTACTACTACTTATTATTATTATAAATAACTCGAGTTTAGGCCTACTACTACTTATTATTATTATAAATAACTAGAGTTTAGGCCTACTACTACTTATTATTATAAATAACTAGAGTTTAGGGCCTACTACTACTTATTATTATTATAAATAACTAGAGTTTAGGCCTACTACTACTTATTATTATTATAAATAACTAGAGTTTAGGCCTACTACTACTTATTATTATAAATAACTCGAGTTTAGGCCTACTACTACTTATTATTATTATAAATAACTAGAGTTTAGGCCTACTACTACTTATTATTATAAATAACTAGAGTTTAGGCCTACTACTACTTATTATTATAAATAACTAGAGTTTAGGCCTACTACTACTTATTATTATAAATAACTAGAGTTTAGGCCTACTACTACTTATTATTATTATAAATAACTAGAGTTTAGGCCTACTACTACTTATTATTATAAATAACTAGAGTTTAGGCCTACTACTTATTATTATTATAAATAACTAGAGTTTAGGCCTACTACTACTTATTATTATAAATAAGTAGAGTTTAGGCCTACTACTACTTATTATTATAAATAACTAGAATTTAGGCCTACTACTACTTATTATTATTATTATAAATAACTAGAGTTTAGGCCTACTACTACTTATTATTATAAATAACTAGAGTTTAGGCCTACTACTACTTATTATTATAAATAACTAGAGTTTAGGCCTACTACTACTTATTATTATAAATAACTCGAGTTTAGGCCTACTACTACTTATTATTATTATAAATAACTAGAGTTTAGGCCTACTACTACTTATTATTATTATTATAAATAACTAGAGTTTAGGCCTACTACTACTTATTATTATTATAAATAACTAGAGTTTAGGCCTACTACTACTTATTATTATAAATAACTAGAGTTTAGGCATACTACTACTTATTATTATTATTATAAATAACTAGAGTTTAGGCATACTACTACTTATTATTATTATTATAAATAACTAGAGTTTAGGCCTACTACTACTTATTATTATTATAAATAACTAGAGTTTAGGCCTACTACTACTTATTATTATAAATAACTAGAGTTTAGGCCTACTACTACTTATTATTATTATTATTATAAATAACTAGAGTTTAGGCCTACTACTACTTATTATTATTATAAATAACTAGAGTTTAGGCCTACTACTACTTATTATTATTATTATAAATAACTAGAGTTTAGGCTACTACTTATTATTATTATTATAAATAACTAGAGTTTAGGCCTACTACTACTTATTATTATTATAAATAACTAGAGTTTAGGCCTACTACTACTTATTATTATAAATAACTAGAGTTTAGGCCTACTACTACTTATTATTATAAATAACTAGAGTTTAGGCCTACTACTACTTATTATTATAAATAACTAGAGTTTAGGCCTACTACTACTTATTATTATAAATAACTAGAGTTTAGGCCTACTACTACTTATTATTATTATAAATAACTAGAGTTTAGGCCTACTACTACTTATTATTATTATAAATAACTAGAGTTTAGGCCTACTACTACTTATTATTATAAATAACTAGAGTTTAGGCCTACTACTACTTATTATTATAAATAACTAGAGTTTAGGCCTACTACTACTTATTATTATAAATAACTAGAGTTTAGGCCTACTACTACTTATTATTATTATAAATAACTAGAGTTTAGGCCTACTACTACTTATTATTATAAATAACTAGAGATTAGGCCTACTACTACTTATTATTATAAATAACTAGAGTTTAGGTCTACTACTACTTATTATTATAAATAACTAGAGTTTAGGTCTACTACTACTTATTATTATAAATAACTAGAGTTTAGGCCTACTACTACTTATTATTATAAATAACTAGAGTTTAGGCCTACTACTACTTATTATTATAAATAACTAGAGTTTAGGCCTACTACTACTTATTATTATAAATAACTAGAGTTTAGGCCTACTACTACTTATTATTATAAATAACTAGAGTTTAGGCCTACTACTACTTATTATTATAAATAACTAGAGTTTAGGCCTACTACTACTTATTATTATAAATAACTAGAGTTTAGGCCTACTACTACTTATTATTATAAATAACTAGAGTTTAGGCCTACTACTACTTATTATTATAAATAACTAGAGTTTAGGCCTACTACTACTTATTATTATAAATAACTAGAGTTTAGGCCTACTACTACTATTATTATTATTATAAATAACTAGAGTTTAGGCCTACTTCTACTTATTATTATTATAAATAACTAGAGTTTAGGCATACTACTACTTATTATTATTATTATAAATAACTAGAGTTTAGGCATACTACTACTTATTATTATTATTATTATAAATAACTAGAGTTTAGGCCTACTACTACTTATTATTATTATTATTATAAATAACTAGAGTTTAGGCCTACTACTACTTATTATTATAAATAACTAGAGTTTAGGCTACTACTACTTATTATTATTATTATAAATAACTAGAGTTTAGGCATACTACTACTTATTATTATTATTATAAATAACTAGAGTTTAGGCCTACTACTACTTATTATTATAAATAACTAGAGTTTAGGCCTACTACTACTTATTATTATAAATAACTAGAGTTTAGGCCTACTACTACTTATTATTATTATAAATAACTAGAGTTTAGGCCTACTACTACTTATTATTATAAATAACTAGAGTTTAGGCCTACTACTACTTATTATTATTATTATTATAAATAACTAGAGTTTAGGCCTACTACTACTTATTATTATAAATAACTAGAGTTTAGGTCTACTACTACTTATTATTATAAATAACTCGAGTTTAGGCCTACTACTACTTATTATTATAAATAACTAGAGTTTAGGCCTACTACTACTTATTATTATAAATAACTAGAGTTTAGGCCTACTACTACTTATTATTATTATAAATAACTAGAGTTTAGGCCTACTACTACTTATTATTATAAATAACTAGAGTTTAGGCCTACTACTACTTATTATTATAAATAAGTAGAGTTTAGGCCTACTACTACTTATTATTATAAATAACTAGAGTTTAGGCCTACTACTACTTATTATTATAAATAACTAGAGTTTAGGCCTACTACTACTTATTATTATTATTATAAATAACTAGAGTTTAGGCCTACTACTACTTATTATTATAAATAACTAGAGTTTAGGCTACTACTTATTATTATAAATAACTAGAGTTTAGGCCTACTACTACTTATTATTATAAATAACTAGAGTTTAGGTCTACTACTACTTATTATTATAAATAACTAGAGTTTAGGCCTACTACTACTTATTATTATTATAAATAACTAGAGTTTAGGCCTACTACTACTTATTATTATAAATAACTAGAGTTTAGGCCTACTACTACTTATTATTATGAATAACTAGAGGTTAGGCTACTACTACTTATTATTATTATTATAAATAACTAGAGTTTAGGCCTACTACTACTTATTATTATAAATAACTAGAGATTAGGCTACTACTACTTATTATTATAAATAACTAGAGTTTAGGCCTACTACTACTTATTATTATAAATAACTAGAGTTTAGGCCTACTACTACTTATTATTATTATAAATAACTCGAGTTTAGGCTACTACTACTTATTATTATTATTATAAATAACTAGAGTTTAGGCCTACTACTACTTATTATTATAAATAACTCGAGTTTAGGCCTACTACTACTTATTATTATTATAAATAACTAGAGTTTAGGCTACTACTACTTATTATTATAAATAACTAGAGTTTAGGCCTACTACTACTTATTATTATAAATAACTAGAGTTTAGGCTACTACTTATTATTATTATTATAAATAACTAGAGTTTATGCCTACTACTACTTATTATTATAAATAACTAGAGTTTAGGTCATACTACTACTATTATTATTATTATAAATAACTAGAGTTTAGGCATACTACTACTTATTATTATTATTATAAATAACTAGAGTTTAGGCCTACTACTACTTATTATTATTATAAATAACTAGAGTTTAGGCCTACTACTACTTATTATTATAAATAACTAGAGTTTAGGTCTACTACTACTTATTATTATAAATAACTAGATTTTAGGCCTATTATTTTTTATAAATAACTAGAGTTTACGTCTACTACTACTTATTATTATGAATAACTAGAGGTTAGGCTACTACTACTTATTATTATAAATAACTAGAGTTTAGGTCTACTACTACTTATTATTATGAATAACTAGAGGTTAGGCTACTACTTATTATTATTATAAATAACTAGAGTTTAGGCCTACTAACACTTATTATTATAAATAACTAGAGTTTAGGCCTACTACTACTTATTAGTATAAATAACTAGAGTTTAGGCCTACTACTAATTGTTATTATAAATAACTAGAGTTTAGGCCTACTACTACTTATTACTATAAATAACTAGAGTTTAGGCCTACTACTACTTGTTATTATAAATAACTAGAGTTTAGGCCTACTACTACTTATTATAAATAACTAGAGTTTAGGCTACTACTTATTATTATAAATAACTAGAGTTTAGGTCAACTACTACTTATTATTATTATAAATAACTAGAGTTTAGGTCTACTACTACTTATTATTATAAATAACTAGAGTTTAGGCCTATTATTTTTTATAAATAACTAGAGTTTAGGTCTACTACTACTTATTATTATGAATAACTAGAGGTTAGGCTACTACTTATTATTTTAAATATCTAGAATTTAGGCCTACTAATACTTATTATTATGAATAACTAGAGTTTATGCCTACTACTACTTATTATTATAAATAACTAGAGTTTAGGCCTACTACTACTTATTATTATTATAAATAACTAGAGTTTAGGCCTACTACTACTTATTATTATAAATAACTAGAGTTTAGGCCTACTACTACTTATTATTATAAATAACTAGAGTTTAGGCCTACTACTACTTATTATTATAAATAACTAGAGTTTAGGCCTACTACTACTTATTATTATTATAAATAACTCGAGTTTAGGCCTACTACTACTCATTATTATAAATAACTAGAGTTTAGGCCTACTATTACTTATTATTATAAATAACTAGAGTTTAGGCCTACTACTACTTATTATTATAAATAACTAGAGTTTAGGCCTACTACTACTTATTATTATAAATAACTAGAGTTTAGGCATACTACTACTTATTATTATTATTATTATAAATAACTAGAGTTTAGGCCTACTACTACTTATTATTATAAATAACTAGAGTTTAGGCCTACTACTACTTATTATTATAAATAAGTAGAGTTTAGGCCTACTACTACTTATTATTATAAATAACTAGAGTTTAGGTCTACTACTACTTATTATTATAAATAAGTAGAGTTTAGGTCTACTACTACTTATTATTATAAATAACTAGAGTTTAGGCCTACTACTACTTATTATTATTATAAATAACTCGAGTTTAGGCCTACTACTACTCATTATTATAAATAACTAGAGTTTAGGCCTACTACTACTTATTATTATAAATAACTAGAGTTTAGGCTACTACTTATTATTATAAATAACTAGAGTTTAGGTCTACTACTACTTATTATTATAAATAACTAGAGTTTAGGTCTACTACTACTTATTATTATAAATAACTAGAGTTTAGGCCTACTACTACTTATTATTATAAATAACTAGAGTTTAGGCCTACTACTACTTATTATTATAAATAACTAGAGTTTAGGCCTACTACTACTTATTATTATAAATAACTAGAGTTTAGGCCTACTACTACTTATTATTATTATAAATAACTAGAGTTTAGGCCTACTACTACTTATTATTATAAATAACTAGAGTTTAGGCCTACTACTACTTATTATTATGAATAACTAGAGTTTAGGCTACTACATATTATTATAAATAACTAGAGTTTAGGTCTACTACTACTTATTATTATAAATAACTAGAGTTTAGGCTACTACTACTTATTATTATAAATAACTAGAGTTTAGGCCTACTACTACTTATTATTATAAATAACTCGAGTTTAGGCATACTACTACTTATTATTATTATTATTATTATTATTATAAATAAGTAGAGTTTAGGCCTACTACTACTCATTATTTTAAATAACTAGAGTTTAGGCCTACTATTAATTATTATTATAAATAAGTAGAGTTTAGGCCTACTACTACTTATTATTATAAATAACTAGAGTTTAGGCCTACTACTACTTATTATTATAAATAACTAGAGTTTAGGCCTACTACTACTTATTATTATAAATAACTAGAGTTTAGGCCTACTACTACTTATTATTATAAATAACTAGAGTTTAGGCCTACTACTACTTATTATTATTATAAATAACTAGAGTTTAGGCCTACTACTACTTATTATTATAAATAACTAGAGTTTAGGCCTACTACTACTTATTATTATAAATAACAAGAGTTTAGGCCTACTATTACCTATTATTATTATGAATAACTAGAGTTTCGGCTACTACATATTATTATAAATAACTAGAGTTTAGGTCTACTACTACTTATTATTATGAATAACTAGAGGTTAGGCTACTACTACTTATTATTATAAATAACTAGAGTTTAGGCCTACTATTACCTATTATTATTATAAATCAGTAGAGTTTAGGCCTACTACTACTTATTAGTATAAATAACTAGAGTTTAGGCCTACTACTACTTATTATTATAAATAACTCGAGTTTAGGCATACTACTACTTATTATTATTATTATAAATAAGTAGAGTTTAGGCCTACTACTACTCATTATTTTAAATAACTAGAGTTTAGGCCTACTATTAATTATTATTATAAATAAGTAGAGTTTAGGCCTACTACTACTTATTATTATAAATAACTAGAGTTTAGGCCTACTACTACTTATTATTATAAATAACTAGAGTTTAGGCCTACTACTACTTATTATTATAAATAACTCGAGTTTAGGCCTACTACTACTTATTATTATTATAAATAACTAGAGTTTAGGCCTACTACTACTTATTATTATAAATAACTAGAGTTTAGGCCTACTACTACTTATTATTATAAATAACTAGAGTTTAGGTCTACTACTACTTATTATTATGAATAACTAGAGGTTAGGCTACTACTACATATTATTATAAATAACTAGAGTTTAGGCCTACTACTACTTATTATTATAAATAACTAGAGTTTAGGCCTACTACTACTTATTATTATAAATAACTAGAGTTTAGGCCTACTACTACTTATTATTATAAATAACTAGAGTTTAGGCATACTACTACTTATTATTATTATTATAAATAACTAGAGTTTAGGCCTACTACTACTTATTATTATTATAAATAACTAGAGTTTAGGCCTACTACTACTTATTATTATAAATAACTAGAGTTTAGGCCTACTACTACTTATTATTATAAATAACTAGAGTTTAGGTCTACTACTACTTATTATTATAAATAACTAGAGTTTAGGCCTACTACTACTTATTATTATAAATAAGTAGAGTTTAGGCCTACTACTACTTATTATTATTATAAATAACTAGAGTTTAGGCCTACTACTACTTATTATTATAAATAACTAGAGTTTAGGCCTACTACATATTATTATAAATAACTAGAGTTTAGGCCTACTACTACTTATTATTATAAATAACTAGAGTTTAGGCCTACTACTACTTATTATAAATAAGTAGAGTTTAGGCCTACTACTACTTATTATTATAAATAACTAGAGTTTAGGCCTACTACTACTTATTATTATAAATAACTAGAGTTTAGGCATACTACTACTTATTATTATTATTATAAATAACTCGAGTTTAGGCCTACTACTACTTATTATTATTATAAATAACTAGAGTTTAGGCCTACTACTACTTATTATTATTATAAATAACTAGAGTTTAGGCCTACTACTACTTATTATTATAAATAACTAGAGTTTAGGCCTACTACTACTTATTATTATAAATAACTAGAGTTTAGGCCTACTACTAATTATTATTATTATAAATAACTAGAGTTTAGGCCTACTACTACTTATTATTTTAAATAACTAGAGTTTAGGCCTACTACTAATTATTATTATAAATAACTAGAGTTTAGGCCTACTACTACTTATTATTATAAATAACTAGAGTTTAGGCCTACTACTACTTATTATTATAAATAACTAGAGTTTAGGCATACTACTACTTATTATTATTATTATTATTATAAATAACTAGAGTTTAGGCCTACTACTACTTATTATTATAAATAACTAGAGTTTAGGCCTACTACTACTTATTATTATAAATAACTAGAGTTTAGGCCTACTACTACTTATTATTATAAATAACTAGAGTTTAGGTCTACTACTACTTATTATTATAAATAACTAGAGTTTAGGCCTACTACTACTTATTATTATAAATAACTAGAGTTTAGGCCTACTACTACTTATTATTATAAATAACTAGAGTTTAGGCCTACTACTACTTATTATTATAAATAACTAGAGTTTAGGCCTACTACTACTTATTATTATAAATAACTAGAGTTTAGGTCTACTACTACTTATTATTATGAATAACTAGAGGTTAGGCTACTACTACTTATTATTATAAATAACTAGAGTTTAGGCCTACTATTACTATTATTATTATTATAAATAACTAGAGTTTAGGCCTACTACTTATTATTATAAATAACTAGAGTTTAGGCCTACTACTACTTATTATTATAAATAACTAGAGTTTAGGTCTACTACTACTTATTATTATAAATAACTAGAGTTTAGGCCTACTACTACTTATTATTATAAATAACTAGAGTTTAGGCCTACTACTACTTATTATTATAAATAACTAGAGTTTAGGCCTACTACTACTTATTATTATAAATAACTAGAGTTTAGGCCTACTACTACTTATTATTATAAATAACTAGAGTTTAGGCTACTACTTATTATTATAAATAACTAGAGTTTAGGTCTACTACTACTTATTATTATAAATAACTAGAGTTTAGGTCTACTACTACTTATTATTATAAATAACTAGAGTTTAGGCCTATTATTATTATTATAAATAACTAGAGTTTAGGCCTACTACTACTTATTATTATGAATAACTAGAGTTTAGGCTACTACTTATTATTATAAATAACTAGAGTTTAGGCCTACTAATACTTATTATTATGAATAACTAGAGTTTAGGCCTACTACTACTTATTATTATAAATAACTAGAGTTTAGGCATACTACTACTTATTATTATTATAAATAACTAGAGTTTAGGCCTACTACTACTTATTATTATTATAAATAACTAGAGTTTAGGCCTACTACTACTTATTATTATAAATAACTAGAGTTTAGGCCTACTACTACTTATTATTATAAATAACTAGAGTTTAGGCCTACTACTACTTATTATTATAAATAACTAGAGTTTAGGCCTACTACTTATTATTATAAATAACAAGAGTTTAGGCCTACTACTACCTATTATTATTATGAATAACTAGAGTTTAGGTCTACTACTACTTATTATTATAAATAACTCGAGTTTAGGCCTACTACTACTCATTATTATAAATAACTAGAGTTTAGGCCTACTATTACTTATTATTATAAATAACTAGAGTTTAGGCCTACTACTACTTATTATTATAAATAACTAGAGTTTAGGCCTACTACTACTTATTATTATAAATAACTAGAGTTTAGGCATACTACTACTTATTATTATTATTATTATTATTATAAATAACTCGAGTTTAGGCCTACTACTACTTATTATTATAAATAACTAGAGTTTAGGCCTACTATTACTTATTATTATAAATAAGTAGAGTTTAGGCCTACTACTACTTATTATTATAAATAACTAGAGTTTAGGTCTACTACTACTTATTATTATAAATAACTAGAGTTTAGGTCTACTACTACTTATTATTATAAATAACTAGAGTTTAGGCCTACTACTACTTATTATTATTATAAATAACTAGAGTTTAGGCCTACTACTACTTATTATTATAAATAACTAGAGTTTATTACTACTTATTATTATAAATAAGTAGAGTTTAGGCCTACTACTACTTATTATTATAAATAACTAGAGTTTAGGCCTACTACTACTTATTTTTTTAAATAACTCGAGTTTAGGCCTACTACTACTTATTATTATTATAAATAACTAGAGTTTAGGCCTACTACTACTTATTATTATAAATAACTAGAGTTTAGGCCTACTACTACTTATTATTATAAATAACTAGAGTTTAGGCATACTACTACTTATTATTATTATTATAAATAACTAGAGTTTAGGCCTACTACTACTTATTATTATTATAAATAACTAGAGTTTAGGCCTACTACTACTTATTATTAAAATAACTAGAGTTTAGGTCTACTACTACTTATTATTATAAATAACTAGAGTTTAGGCCTACTACTACTTATTATTATAAATAACTAGAGTTTAGGCCTACTACTACTTATTATTATTATAAATAACTAGAGTTTAGGCCTACTACTACTTATTATTATAAATAACTAGAGTTTAGGCCTGCTACTAATTGTTATTATAAATAACTAGAGTTTAGGCCTACTACTACTTATTATTATAAATAACTAGAGTTTAGGCCTACTACTACTTATTATTATAAATAACTAGAGTTTAGGCCTACTACTACTTATTATTATTATTATTATAAATAACTAGAGTTTAGGCCTACTACTACTTATTATTATAAATAACTAGAGTTTAGGCTACTACTTATTATTATAAATAACTAGAGTTTAGGTCTACTACTACTTATTATTATAAATAACTAGAGTTTAGGTCTACTACTACTTATTATTATAAATAACTAGAGTTTAGGCCAATTATTATTTATAAATAACTAGAGTTTAGGCCTACTACTACTTATTATTATAAATAACTAGAGTTTAGGCCTACTACTACTTATTATTATAAATAACTAGAGTTTAGGCCTACTACTACTTATTATTATAAATAACTAGAGTTTAGGTCTACTACTACTTATTATTATGAATAACTAGAGGTTAGGCTACTACTACTTATTATTATAAATAACTAGAGTTTAGGCCTACTACTACTTATTATTATTATAAATAACTAGAGTTTAGGCCTACTACTACTTATTATTATAAATAACTAGAGTTTAGGCCTACTACTACTTATTATTATTATAAATAACTAGAGTTTAGGTCTACTACTACTTATTATTATAAATAACTAGAGTTTAGGTCTACTACTACTTATTATTATAAATAACTAGAGTTTAGGCCTACTACTACTTATTATTATAAATAACTAGAGTTTAGGCCTACTACTACTTATTATTATAAATAACTAGAGTTTAGGCCTACTACTACTTATTATTATAAATAACTAGAGGTTAGGCTACTACTACTTATTATTATAAATAACTAGAGTTTAGGTCTACTACTACTTATTATTATAAATAACTAGAGTTTAGGCCTACTACTACTTATTATTATAAATAACTAGAGTTTAGGCTACTACTTATTATTATAAATAACTAGAGTTTAGGTCTACTACTACTTATTATTATGAATAACTAGAGGTTAGGCTACTACTTATTATTTAAAAAAAACTAGAGTTTAGGCCTACTACTACTTATTATTATTATTATAAATAACTAGAGTTTAGGCCTACTACTACTTATTATTATAAATAACTAGAGTTTAGGCATACTACTACTTATTATTATTATTATAAATAACTAGAGTTTAGGCCTACTACTACTTATTATTATTATAAATAACTAGAGTTTAGGCCTACTACTACTTATTATTATAAATAACTAGAGTTTAGGCCTACTACTACTTATTATTATTATAAATAACTAGAGTTTAGGCCTACTACTACTTATTATTATAAATAACTAGAGTTTAGGCCTACTACTAATTTTTATAAAAAACTAGAGTTTAGGCCTACTACTACCTATTATTATTATGAATAACTAGAGTTTCGGCTACTACTTATTATTATAAATAACTAGAGTTTAGGTCTACTACTACTTATTATTATGAAATAACTAGAGTTTAGGCTACTACTACTTATTATTATTATAAATAACTAGAGTTTAGGCCTACTATTACTTATTATTATAAATAAGTAGAGTTTAGGCCTACTACTACTTATTATTATAAATAACTAGAGTTTAGGCCTACTACTACTTATTATTATAAATAACTAGAGTTTAGGCCTACTACTTATTATTATTATTATTATTATTATAAATAACTAGAGTTTAGGCCTACTACTACTCATTATTATTATAAATAACTAGAGTTTAGGCCTACTACTATTATTATTATAAATAACTAGAGTTTAGGCCTACTACTACTTATTATTATAAATAACTAGAGTTTAGGTCTACTACTACTTATTATTATAAATAACTAGAGTTTAGGTCTACTACTACTTATTATTATAAATAACTAGAGTTTAGGCCTACTACTACTTATTATTATTATAAATAACTAGAGTTTAGGCCTACTACTACTTATTATTATAAATAACTAGAGTTTAGGCCTACTACTACTTATTATTATAAATAACTAGAGTTTAGGCCTACTACTACTTATTATTATAAATAACTAGAGTTTAGGTCTACTACTACTTATTATTATAAATAACTAGAGTTTAGGCCTACTACTACTTATTATTATTATAAATAACTAGAGTTTAGGCCTACTACTACTTATTATTATAAATAACTAGAGTTTAGGCCTACTACTACTTATTATTATAAATAACTAGAGTTTAGGCATACTACTACTTATTATTATTATTATTATAAATAACTAGAGTTTAGGCCTACTACTACTTATTATTATTATAAATAACTAGAGTTTAGGCCTACTACTACTTATTATTATAAATAACTAGAGTTTAGGCCTACTACTACTTATTATTATTATTATAAATAACTAGAGTTTAGGCCTACTACTACTTATTATTATAAATAACTAGAGTTTAGGCCTACTACTACTTATTATTATAAATAACTAGAGTTTAGGTCTACTACTACTTATTATTATAAATAACTAGAGTTTAGGCCTACTACTACTTATTATTATTATAAATAACTAGAGTTTAGGCCTACTACTACTTATTATTATGAATAACTAGAGTTTAGGCCTACTACTACTTATTATTATAAATAACTAGAGTTTAGGTCTACTACTACTTATTATTATAAATAACTAGAGTTTAGGCCTACTACTACTTATTATTATAAATAACTAGAGTTTAGGCCTACTACTACTTATTATTATAAATAACTAGAGTTTAGGCCTACTACTACTTATTATTATTATAAATAACTAGAGTTTAGGTCTACTACTACTTATAACTAGAGTTTAGGCCTACTACTACTTATTATTATAAATAACTAGAGTTTAGGCCTACTACTACTTATTATTATAAATAACTAGAGTTTAGGCCTACTACTACTTATTATTATTATAAATAACTAGAGTTTAGGTCTACTACTACTTATTATTATAAATAACTAGAGTTTAGGCCTACTACTACTTATTATTATAAATAACTAGAGTTTAGGCCTACTACTACTTATTATTATAAATAACTCGAGTTTAGGCCTACTACTACTCATTATTATAAATAACTAGAGTTTAGGCCTACTATTACTTATTATTATAAATAAGTAGAGTTTAGGCCTACTACTACTTATTATTATAAATAACTAGAGTTTAGGCCTACTACTACTTATTATTATAAATAACTAGAGTTTAGGCATACTACTACTTATTATTATTATTATTATTATTATTATTATAAATAACTAGAGTTTAGGCCTACTACTACTTATTATTATAAATAACTAGAGTTTAGGCTACTACTACTTATTATTATAAATAACTAGAGTTTAGGCCTACTACTACTTATTATTATAAATAACTAGAGTTTAGGTCTACTACTACTTATTATTATAAATAACTAGAGTTTAGGCCTACTTATTATTATTATAAATAACTAGAGTTTAGGCCTACTACTACTTATTATTATAAATAACTAGAGTTTAGGCCTACTACTACTTATTATTATAAATAACTAGAGTTTACTACTACTACTTATTATTATAAATAACTAGAGTTTAGGTCTACTACTACTTATTATTATAAATAACTAGAGTTTAGGCCTACTACTACTTATTATTATAAATAACTAGAGTTTAGGCCTACTACTACTTATTATTATAAATAAGTAGAGTTTAGGCCTACTACTACTTATTATTATAAATAACTAGAGTTTAGGCCTACTACTACTTATTATTATAAATAACTAGAGTTTAGGCATACTACTACTTATTATTATTATAAATAACTAGAGTTTAGGCCTACTACTACTTATTATTATTATAAATAACTCGAGTTTAGGCCTACTACTACTTATTATTATTATAAATAACTAGAGTTTAGGCCTACTACTACTTATTATTATTATAAATAACTAGAGTTTAGGTCTACTACTACTTATTATTATAAATAACTAGAGTTTAGGTCTACTACTACTTATTATTATAAATAACTAGAGTTTAGGTCTACTACTACTTATTATTATAAATAACTTGAGTTTAGGCCTACTACTACTTATTATTATTATAAATAACTAGAGTTTAGGCCTACTACTACTTATTATTATAAATAACTAGAGTTTAGGCCTACTACTACTTATTATTATTATAAATAACTAGAGTTTAGGCCTACTACTACTTATTATTATAAATAACTAGAGTTTAGGCCTACTACTAATTATTATTATTATTATAAATAACTAGAGTATAGGCCTACTACTACTTATTATTATAAATAACTAGAGTTTAGGCCTACTACTACTATTATTATAAATAACTAGAGTTTAGGCATACTACTACTTATTATTATTATTATAAATAACTAGAGTTTAGGCCTACTACTACTTATTATTATTATAAATAACTAGAGTTTAGGCCTACTACTACTTATTATTATAAATAACTAGAGTTTAGGCCTACTACTACTTATTATTATAAATAACTAGAGTTTAGGCCTACTACTACTTATTATTATAAATAACTAGAGTTTAGGCCTACTACTACTTATTAGTATAAATAACTAGAGTTTAGGCCTACTACTACTTATTATTATTATAAATAACTAGAGTTTAGGCCTACTACTACTCATTATTATAAATAACTAGAGTTTAGGCCTACTACTACTATTATTATTATAAATAAGTAGAGTTTAGGCCTACTACTACTTATTATTATAAATAACTAGAGTTTAGGCCTACTACTACTTATTATTATAAATAACTAGAGTTTAGGCATACTACTACTTATTATTATTATTATTATTATAAATAACTAGAGTTTAGGCCTACTACTACTTATTATTATTATTATTATAAATAACTAGAGTTTAGGCTACTACTTATTATTATAAATAACTAGAGTTTCGGCCTACTACTACTTATTATTATAAATAACTAGAGTTTAGGTCTACTACTACTTATTATTATAAATAACTAGAGTTTAGGCCAATTATTTTTTATAAATAACTAGAGTTTAGGCCTACTACTACTTATTATTATAAATAACTAGAGTTTAGGCCTACTACTACTTATTATTATAAATAACTAGAGTTTAGGCCTAATATTATTATAAATAACTAGAGTTTAGGTCTACTACTACTTATTATTATAAATAACTAGAGTTTAGGCCTACTACTACTTATTATTATAAATAACTAGAGTTTAGGCCTACTACTACTTATTATTATTATAAATAACTAGAGTTTAGGCCTACTACTACTTATTATTATAAATAACTAGAGTTTAGGCCTACTACTACTTATTATTATTATAAATAACTAGAGTTTAGGCCTACTACTACTTATTATTATAAATAACTAGAGTTTAGGTCTACTACTACTTATTATTATAAATAACTAGAGTTTAGGCCTACTACTACTTATTATTATAAATAACTAGAGTTTAGGCCTACTACTACTTATTATTATAAATAACTAGAGTTTAGGCCTACTACTACTTATTATTATAAATAACTAGAGTTTAGGCTACTACTTATTATTATAAATAACTAGAGTTTAGGTCTACTACTACTTATTATTATAAATAACTAGAGTTTAGGCCTACTACTACTTATTATTATAAAATAACTAGAGTTTAGGCCTACTACTACTTATTATTATAAATAACTAGAGTTTAGGTCTACTACTACTTATTATTATAAATAACTAGAGGTTAGGCTACTACTTATTATTTTAAATAACTAGAGTTTAGGCCTACTACTACTTATTATTATAAATAACTAGAGTTTAGGCCTACTACTACTTATTATTATAAATAACTAGAGTTTAGGCCTACTACTACTTATTATTATAAATAACTAGAGTTTAGGCCTACTACTACTTATTATTATTATAAATAACTAGAGTTTAGGTCTACTACTACTTATTATTATAAATAACTAGAGTTTAGGTCTACTACTACTTATTATTATAAATAAGTAGAGTTTAGGTCTACTACTACTTATTATTATAAATAACTCGAGTTTAGGCCTACTACTACTTATTATTATTATAAATAACTCGAGTTTAGGCCTACTACTACTTATTATTATGAATAACTAGAGTTTCGGCTACTACATATTATTATAAATAACTAGAGTTTAGGTCTACTACTACTTATTATTATAAATAACTAGAGTTTAGGCCTACTATTACCTATTATTATTATAAATAAGTAGAGTTTAGGCCTACTACTACTTATTAGTATAAATAACTAGAGTTTAGGCCTACTACTACTTATTATTATAAATAACTCGAGTTTAGGCATACTACTACTTATTATTATTATTATTATGAATAACTAGAGTTTAGGCCTACTACTACTTATTATTATAAATAACTAGAGTTTAGGCCTACTACTACTTATTATTATTATAAATAACTAGAGTTTAGGTCTACTACTACTTATTATTATAAATAACTAGAGTTTAGGCCTACTACTACTTATTAGTATAAATAACTCGAGTTTAGGCCTACTACTAATTATTATTATTATAAATAAGTAGAGTTTAGGCCTACTACTACTCATTATTTTAAATAACTAGAGTTTAGGCCTACTATTAATTATTATTATAAATAAGTAGAGTTTAGGCCTACTACTACTTATTAGTATAAATAACTAGAGTTTAGGCCTACTACTACTTATTATTATAAATAACTCGAGTTTAGGCATACTACTACTTATTATTATTATTATTATTATAAATAACTCGAGTTTAGGCCTACTACTACTCATTATTATAAATAACTAGAGGTTAGGCTACTACTTATTATTATAAATAAGTAGAGTTTAGGTCAACTACTACTTATTAATATAAATAACTAGAGTTTAGGTCTACAACTACTTATTATTATAAATAACTAGAGTTTAGGCCAATTATTTTTTATAAATAACTCGAGTTTAGGCCTACTACTACTCATTATTATAAATAACAAGAGTTTAGGCCTACTACTACTTATTATTATGAATAACTAGAGTTTCGGCTACTACATATTATTATAAATAACTAGAGTTTAGGTCTACTACTACTTATTATTATGAATAACTAGAGTTTAGGCTACTACTACTTATTATTATAAATAACTAGAGTTTAGGCCTACTATTACCTATTATTATTATTATAAATAACTCGAGTTTAGGCCTACTACTACTCATTATTATAAATAACTAGAGTTTAGGCCTACTACTACTTATTATTATTATAAATAACTAGAGTTTAGGTCTACTACTACTTATTATTATAAATAACTAGAGTTTAGGTCTACTACTACTTATTATTATAAATAACTAGAGTTTAGGCCTACTACTACTTATTATTATAAATAACTAGAGTTTAGGCCTACTACTACTTATTATTATAAATAACTAGAGTTTAGGCCTACTACTAATTATTATTATAAATAACTAGAGTTTAGGCTACTACTTATTATTATAAATAAGTAGAGTTTAGGCCTACTACTACTTATTATTATAAATAACTAGAGTTTAGGTCTACAACTACTTATTATTATAAATAACTAGAGTTTAGGCCTACTACTACTTATTATTATTATAAATAACTCGAGTTTAGGCCTACTACTACTCATTATTATAAATAACTAGAGTTTAGGCCTACTACTACTTATTATTATAAATAACTCGAGTTTAGGCCTACTACTATTATTATTATAAATAACTACAGTTTTAGTCTACTACTACTTATTATAATAAATAACTACAGTTTAGGCCTACTACTACTTATTATTATAAATAACTAGAGTTTAGGCCTACTATTACCTATTATTATTATTATAAATAACTCGAGTTTAGGCCTACTACTACTTATTATTATAAATAACTAGAGTTTAGGCCTACTACTACTTATTATTATTATAAATAACTAGAGTTTAGGTCTACTACTACTTATTATTATAAATAACTAGAGTTTAGGCCTACTACTACTTATTATTATAAATAACTAGAGTTTAGGCCTACTACTACTTATTATTATAAATAACTAGAGTTTAGGCCTACTACTACTATTATTATAAATAACTAGAGTTTAGGTCAACTACAACTTATTATTATAAATAACTAGAGGTTTAGGCTACTACTTATTATTATTATTATAAATAAGTAGAGTTTAGGCCTACTACTACTTATTATTATAAATAACTAGAGTTTAGGTCTACTACTACTTATTATTATTATTATAAATAACTAGAGTTTAGGCCTACTACTAATTATTATTATAAATAACTAGAGTTTAGGTCTACTACTACTTATTATTATGAATAACTAGAGGTTAGGCTACTACTTATTATTATAAATAACTAGAGTTTAGGCCTACTACTACTTATTATTATAAATAACTAGAGTTTAGGCCTACTACTACTTATTATTTAAAAAAAACTAGAGTTTAGGCCTACTACTACTTATTATTATTATTATTATTATAAATAACTAGAGTACAGGCCTACTACTACTTATTATTATAAATAACTAGAGTTTAGGCCTACTACTACTTATTATTATAAATAACTAGAGTTTAGGCCTACTACTACTTATTATTATTATAAATAACTAGAGTTTAGGCCTACTACTACTTATTATTATAAATAACTAGAGTTTAGGCCTACTACTACTTATTATTATAAATAACTAGAGTTTAGGCCTACTATTACCTATTATTATTATAAATAACTAGAGTTTAACTACTACTTATTATTATAAATAACTAGAGTTTAGGCCTACTACTACTTATTATTATAAATAACTAGAGTTTAGGCCTACTACTACTTATTATTATAAATAACTAGAGTTTAGGCCTACTACTACTTATTATTATAAATAAGTAGAGTTTAGGCCTACTACTACTTATTATTATAAATAACTAGAGTTTAGGCCTACTACTACTTATTATTATAAATAACTAGAGTTTAGGCCTACTACTACTTATTATTATTATTATTATTATAAATAACTAGAGTTTAGGCCTACTACTACTCATTATTATAAATAACTAGAGTTTAGGCCTACTATTACTTATTATTATAAATAAGTAGAGTTTAGGCCTACTACTACTTATTATTATTATAAATAACTAGAGTTTAGGTCTACTACTACTTATTATTATAAATAACTAGAGTTTAGGTCTACTACTACTTATTATTATAAATAACTAGAGTTTAGGCCTACTACTACTTATTATTATTATAAATAACTAGAGTTTAGGCCTACTACTACTTATTATTATGAATAACTAGAGTTTCGGCTACTACATATTATTATAAATAACTAGAGTTTAGGTCTACTACTACTTATTATTATGAATAACTAGAGGTTAGGCTACTACTACTTATTATTATAAATAACTAGAGTTTAGGCCTACTATTACCTATTATTATTATTATAAATAACTCGAGTTTAGGCCTACTACTACTCATTATTATAAATAACTAGAGTTTAGGCCTACTACTACTTATTATTATAAATAACTAGAGTTTAGGTCTACTACTACTTATTATTATAAATAACTAGAGTTTAGGCCTACTACTACTTATTATTATAAATAACTAGAGTTTAGGCCTACTACTACTTATTATTATAAATAACTAGAGTTTAGGCCTACTACTACTTATTATTATAAATAACTAGAGTTTAGGCCTACTACTAATTGTTATTATAAATAACTAGAGGTTAGGCTACTACTTATTATTATAAATAACTAGAGTTTAGGTCAACTACTACTTATTATTATAAATAACTAGAGTTTAGGTCTACAACTACTTATTATTATAAATAACTAGAGTTTAGGCCAATTATTTTTTATAAATAACTCGAGTTTAGGCCTACTACTACTCATTATTATAAATAACTAGAGTTTAGGCCTACTACTACTTATTATTATGAATAACTAGAGGTTAGGCTACTACTTATTATTTTAAATAACTAGAGTTTAGGCCTACTAATACTTATTATTATGAATAACTAGAGTTTAGGCCTACTACTACTTATTATTATAAATAACTCGAGTTTAGGCATACTACTACTTATTATTATTATTATTATTATAAATAACTCGAGTTTAGGCCTACTACTACTTATTATTATTATAAATAACTAGAGTTTAGGCCTACTACTACTCATTATTATAAATAACTAGAGTTTAGGCCTACTACTACTTATTATTATTATAAATAAGTAGAGTTTAGGCCTACTACTACTCATTATTTTAAATAACTAGAGTTTAGGCCGCTACTACTCATTATAATAAATAACAAGAGTTTAGGCCTACTATTACCTATTATTATTATGAATAACTAGAGTTTCGGCTACTACATATTATTATAAATAACTAGAGTTTAGGTCTACTACTACTTATTATTATGAATAACTAGAGGTTAGGCTACTACTACTTATTATTATAAATAACTAGAGTTTAGGCCTACTACTACTATTATTATTATAAATAAGTAGAGTTTAGGCCTACTACTACTTATTATTATAAATAACTAGAGTTTAGGCCTACTACTACTTATTATTATAAATAACTCGAGTTTAGGCGTACTACTACTTATTATTATTATTATTATTATTATAAATAAGTAGAGTTTAGGCCTACTACTACTCATTATTTTAAATAACTAGAGTTTAGGCCTACTATTAATTATTATTATAAATAAGTAGAGTTTAGGCCTACTACTACTTATTATTATAAATAACTAGAGTTTAGGTCTACTACTACTTATTATTATAAATAAGTAGAGTTTAGGTCTACTACTACTTATTATTATAAATAACTCGAGTTTAGGCCTACTACTACTTATTATTATTATAAATAACTCGAGTTTAGGCCTACTACTACTTATTATTATGAATAACTAGAGTTTAGGCCTACTACTACTTATTATTATTATAAATAACTAGAGTTTAGGTCTACTACTACTTATTATTATAAATAACTAGAGTTTAGGCTACTACTACTTATTATTATAAATAACTAGAGTTTAGGCCTACTATTACCTATTATTATTATAAATAAGTAGAGTTTAGGCCTACTACTACTTATTAGTATAAATAACTAGAGTTTAGGCCTACTACTACTTATTATTATAAATAACTAGAGTTTAGGCATACTACTACTTATTATTATTATTATTATAAATAACTAGAGTTTAGGCCTACTACTACTTATTATTATTATAAATAACTCGAGTTTAGGCCTACTACTACTTATTATTATAAATAACTAGAGTTTAGGCCTACTACTACTTATTATTATTATTATAAATAACTAGAGTTTAGGTCTACTACTACTTATTATTATAAATAACTAGAGTTTAGGTCTACTACTACTTATTATTATAAATAAGTAGAGTTTAGGCCTACTACTACTTATTATTATAAATAACTAGAGTTTAGGCCTACTACTACTTATTATTATAAATAACTCGAGTTTAGGCCTACTACTACTTATTATTATGAATAACTAGAGTTTAGGCCTACTACTACTTATTATTATAAATAACTAGAGTTTAGGCCTACTACTACTTATTATTATGAATAACTAGAGGTTAGGCTACTACTACTTATTATTATAAATAACTAGAGTTTAGGCCTACTATTACCTATTATTATTATAAATAAGTAGAGTTTAGGCCTACTACTACTTATTAGTATAAATAACTAGAGTTTAGGCCTACTACTACTTATTATTATAAATAACTAGAGTTTAGGCATACTACTACTTATTATTATTATTATTATAAATAACTCGAGTTTAGGCCTACTACTACTTATTATTATTATAAATAACTCGAGTTTAGGCCTACTACTACTCATTATTATAAATAACTAGAGTTTAGGCCTACTACTACTTATTATTATTATTATAAATAACTAGAGTTTAGGTCTACTACTACTTATTATTATAAATAACTAGAGTTTAGGTCTACTACTACTTATTATTATAAATAAGTAGAGTTTAGGTCTACTACTACTTATTATTATTATAAATAACTCGAGTTTAGGCCTACTACTACTTATTATTATTATAAATAACTCGAGTTTAGGCCTACTACTACTTATTATTATGAAATAACTACAGTTTAGGCCTACTACTATTATTATTATAAATAACTAGAGTTTAGGCCTACTACTACTTATTATTATAAATAACTAGAGTTTAGGTCTACTACTACTTATTATTATAAATAACTAGAGTTTAGGCCTACTATTACATTATTATTATAAATAACTAGAGTTTAGGCCTACTACTACTTATTATTATAAATAACTAGAGTTTAGGCCTACTACTACTTATTATTATAAATAACTAGAGTTTAGGCATACTACTACTTATTATTATTATTATTATGAATAACTAGAGTTTAGGCCTACTACTACTTATTATTATTATAAATAACTAGAGTTTAGGCCTACTACTACTTATTATTATAAATAAGTAGAGTTTAGGTCTACTACTACTTATTATTATAAATAACTAGAGTTTAGGCTACTACTACTTATTATTATAAATAACTAGAGTTTAGGTCTACTACTACTTATTATTATGAATAACTAGAGGTTAGGCTACTACTTATTATTTAAAATAACTAGAGTTTAGGCCTACTAATACTTATTATTATGAATAACTAGAGTTTAGGCCTACTACTACTTATTATTATAAATAACTCGAGTATAGGCATACTACTACTTATTATTATTATTATTATTATAAATAACTCAAGTTTAGGCCTACTACTACTTATTATTATTATAAATAACTCGAGTTTAGGCCTACTTCTACTCATTATTATAAATAACTAGAGTTTAGGCCTACTACTACTTATTATTATTATAAATAAGTAGAGTTTAGGCCTACTACTACTCATTATTTTAAATAACTAGAGTTTAGGCCGCTACTACTCATTATAATAAATAACAAGAGTTTAGGCCTACTATTACCTATTATTATTATGAATAACTAGAGTTTCGGCTACTACATATTATTATAAATAACTAGAGTTTAGGTCTACTACTACTTATTATTATGAATAACTAGAGGTTAGGCTACTACTACTTATTATTATAAATAACTAGAGTTTAGGCCTACTATTACCTATTATTATTATAAATAAGTAGAGTTTAGGCCTACTACTACTTATTAGTATAAATAACTAGAGTTTAGGCCTACTACTACTTATTATTATAAATAACTCGAGTTTAGGCATACTACTACTTATTATTATTATTATTATTATTATAAATAAGTAGAGTTTAGGCCTACTACTACTCATTATTTTAAATAACTAGTGTTTAGGTCTACTACTACTTATTATTATAAATAAGTAGAGTTTATGTCTACTACTACTTATTATTATAAATAACTCGAGTTTAGGCCTACTACTACTTATTATTATTATAAATAACTCGAGTTTAGGCCTACTACTACTTATTATTATGAATAACTAGAGTTTCGGTTACTACATATTATTATAAATAACTAGAGTTTAGGTCTACTACTACTTATTATTATGAATAACTAGAGGTTAGGCTACTACTACTTATTATTATAAATAACTAGAGTTTAGGCCTACTATTACCTATTATTATTATAAATAAGTAGAGTTTAGGTCTACTACTACTTATTAATATAAATAACTAGAGTTTAGGTCTACAACTACTTATTATTATTAATAACTAGAGTTTAGGCCTATTATTTTTTATAAATAACTAGAGTTTAGGTCTACTACTACTTATTATTATGAATAACTAGAGGTTAGGCTACTACTTATTATTTAAAATAACTAGAGTTTAGGCCTACTAATACTTATTATTATGAATAACTAGAGTTTAGGCCTACTACTACTTATTATTATAAATAACTAGAGTTTAGGCATACTACTACTTATTATTATTATTATTATTATAAATAACTCGAGTTTAGGCCTACTACTACTTATTATTATTATAAATAACTAGAGTTTAGGCCTACTACTACTTATTATTATAAATAACTAGAGTTTAGGCCTACTACTACTTATTATTATTATAAATAACTAGAGTTTAGGCCTACTACTACTTATTATTATAAATAACTAGAGTTTAGGCAGCTACTACTTATTATTATAAATAACAAGAATTTAGGCCTACTACTACTTATTATTATTATGAATAACTAGAGTTTCGGCTACTACTTATTATTATAAATAACTAGAGTTTAGGTCTACTACTACTTATTATTATGAATAACTAGAGGTTAGGCTACTACTACTTATTATTATAAATAACTAGAGTTTAGGCCTACTATTACCTATTATTATTATAAATAAGTAGAGTTTAGGCCTACTACTACTTATTATTATAAATAACTAGAGTTTAGGCCTACTACTACTTATTATTATAAATAACTCGAGTTTAGGCATACTACTACTTATTATTATTATTATTATTATTATAAATAAGTAGAGTTTAGGCCTACTACTACTCATTATTATAAATAACTAGAGTTTAGGCCTACTATTACTTATTATTATAAATAAGTAGAGTTTAGGCCTACTACTACTTATTATTATAAATAACTAGAGTTTAGGTCTACTACTACTTATTATTATAAATAAGTAGAGTTTAGGTCTACTACTACTTATTATTATAAATAACTAGAGTTTAGGCCTACTACTACTTATTATTATTATAAATAACTAGAGTTTAGGCCTACTACTACTTATTATTATAAATAACTAGAGTTTAGGCCTACTACTACTTATTATTATAAATAACTAGAGTTTAGGTCTACTACTACTTATTATTATGAATAACTAGAGGTTAGGCTACTACTACTTATTATTATAAATAACTAGAGTTTAGGCCTACTATTACTTATTATTATTATAAATAACTAGAGTTTAGGCCTACTACTACTTATTATTATAAATAACTAGAGTTTAGGCCTACTACTACTTATTATTATAAATAACTCGAGTTTAGGCATACTACTACTTATTATTATTATTATTATAAATAACTCGAGTTTAGGCCTACTACTACTTATTATTATTATAAATAACTCGAGTTTAGGCCTACTACTACTCATTATTATAAATAACTAGAGTTTAGGCCTACTACTACTTATTATTATTATAAATAACTAGAGTTTAGGTCTACTACTACTTATTATTATAAATAACTAGAGTTTAGGTCTACTACTACTTATTATTATAAATAACTAGAGTTTAGGCCTACTACTAATTGTTATTATAAATAACTAGAGTTTAGGCCTACTACTACTTATTATTATAAATAACTAGAGTTTAGGCCTACTACTAATTGTTATTATAAATAACTAGAGGTTAGGCTACTACTTATTATTATAAATAAGTAGAGTTTAGGTCAACTACTACTTATTATTATAAATAACTAGAGTTTAGGTCTACTACTACTTATTATTATAAATAACTAGAGTTTAGGCCTATTATTTTTTATAAATAACTAGAGTTTAGGTCTACTACTACTTATTATTATAAATAACTAGAGTTTAGGTCTACTACTACTTATTATTTTAAATAACTAGAGTTTAGGCCTACTAATACTTATTATTATGAATAACTAGAGTTTAGGCCTACTACTACTTATTATTATAAATAACTCGAGTTTAGGCATACTACTACTTATTATTATTATTATTATAAATAACTCGAGTTTAGGCCTACTACTACTTATTATTATTATAAATAACTAGAGTTTAGGCCTACTACTACTTATTATTATAAATAACTAGAGTTTAGGCCTACTACTACTTATTATTATAAATAACTCGAGTTTAGGCCTACTACTACTTATTATTATTATAAATAAGTAGAGATTAGGCCTACTACTACTCATTATTTTAAATAACTAGAGTTTAGGCCTACTATTAATTATTATTATAAATAAGTAGAGTTTAGGTCTACTACTACTTATTATTATAAATAAGTAGAGTTTAGGTCTACTACTACTTATTATTATAAATAACTAGAGTTTAGGCCTACTACTACTTATTATTATAAATAACTAGAGTTTAGGCCTACTACTACTTATTATTATAAATAACTAGAGTTTAGGTCTACTACTACTTATTATTATAAATAAGTAGAGTTTAGGTCTACTACTACTTATTATTATAAATAACTAGAGTTTAGGCCTACTACTACTTATTATTATGAATAACTAGAGTTTCGGCTACTACATATTATTATAAATAACTAGAGTTTAGGTCTACTACTACTTATTATTATGAATAACTAGAGTTTAGGCTTACTAATACTTATTATTATGAATAACTAGAGTTTAGGTCTACTACTACTTATTATTATAAATAACTAGAGTTTAGGCCTACTACTACTTATTATTATAAATAAGTAGAGTTTAGGCCTACTACTACTTATTATTATAAATAACTAGAGTTTAGGCCTACTATTACTTATTATTATTATAAATAAGTAGAGTTTAGGCCTACTACTACTTATTAGTATAAATAACTAGAGTTTAGGCCTACTACTACTTATTATTATTATAAATAACTAGAGTTTAGGCCTACTACTACTCATTATTATAAATAACAAGAGTTTAGGCCTACTACTACTTATTATTATGAATAACTAGAGTTTCGGCTACTACATATTATTATAAATAACTAGAGTTTAGGTCTACTACTACTTATTATTATGAATAACTAGAGGTTAGGCTACTACTACTTATTATTATAAATAACTAGAGTTTAGGTCTACTACTACTTATTATTATAAATAAGTAGAGTTTAGGTCTACTACTACTTATTATTATAAATAAGTAGAGTTTAGGCCTACTACTACTTATTATTATTATAAATAACTCGAGTTTAGGCTACTACTATTCATTATTATAAATAACTAGAGTTTAGGCCTACTACTACTTATTATTATGAATTACTAGAGTTTGGGCTTCTACATATTATTATTATAAATAACTAGAGTTTCGGCTACTACATATTATTATAAATAACTAGAGTTTAGGCCTAGTACTACTTATTATTATAAATAAGTAGAGTTTAGGCCTACTACTACTTATTATTATAAATAACTCGAGTTTAGGCATACTACTACTTATTATTATTATTATTATTATTATAAATAACTCGAGTTTAGGCCTACTACTACTTATTATTATTATAAATAACTAGAGTTTAGGCCTACTACTACTTATTATTATAAATAACTAGAGTTTAGGTCTACTACTACTTATTATTATAAATAACTAGAGTTTAGGTCTACTACTACTTATTATTATAAATAACTAGAGTTTAGGTCTACTACTACTTATTATTATAAATAACTAGAGTTTAGGTCTACTACTACTTATTATTATAAATAACTAGAGTTTAGGTCTACTACTACTTATTATTATTAATAACTAGAGTTTAGGCCTACTACTTATTATTATAAATAACTAGAGTTTAGGCCTACTACTACTTATTATTATAAATAACTAGAGTTTAGGCCTACTACTACTTATTATTATAAATAACTAGAGTTTAGGCTACTACTTATTATTATAAATAACTAGAGTTTAGGCCTACTACTACTTATTATTATAAATAACTAGAGTTTAGGCCTACTACTACTTATTATTATAAATAACTAGAGTTTAGGCCTACTACTACTTATTATTATAAATAACTAGAGTTTAGGTCTACTACTACTTATTATTATAAATAACTAGAGTTTAGGTCTACTACTACTTATTATTATAAATAACTAGAGTTTAGGCCTACTACTACTTATTATTATGAATAACTAGAGTTTAGGCCTACTACTACTTATTATTATAAATAACTAGAGTTTAGGCATACTACTACTTATTATTATTATTATTATAAATAACTAGAGTTTAGGCCTACTACTACTTATTATTATTATAAATAACTAGAGTTTAGGCCTACTACTACTTATTATTATAAATAACTAGAGTTTAGGCCTACTACTACTTATTATTATAAATAACTAGAGTTTAGGCCTACTACTACTTATTATTATTATAAATAACTAGAGTTTAGGCCTACTACTACTTATTATTATTATAAATAACTAGAGTTTAGGCCTACTATTACTTATTATTATAAATAAGTAGAGTTTAGGTCTACTACTACTTATTATTATAAATAACTAGAGTTTAGGTCTACTACTACTTATTATTATAAATAACTAGAGTTTAGGCCTACTACTACTTATTATTATAAATAACTAGAGTTTAGGCCTACTACTACTTATTATTATAAATAACTAGAGTTTAGGCCTACTACTACTTATTATTATTATAAATAACTAGAGTTTAGGCCTACTACTACTTATTATTATAAATAACTAGAGTTTAGGCCTACTACTACTTATTATTATAAATAACTAGAGTTTAGGCCTACTACTACTTATTATTATTATAAATAACTAGAGTTTAGGCCTACTACTACTTATTATTATAAATAACTAGAGTTTAGGTCTACTACTACTTATTATTATAAATAACTAGAGTTTAGGCCTACTACTACTTATTATTATTAAATAACTAGAGTTTAGGTCTACTACTACTTATTATTATAAATAACTAGAGTTTAGGCCTACTACTACTTATTATTATAAATAAGTAGAGTTTAGGCCTACTACTACTTATTATTATAAATAACTAGAGTTTAGGCCTACTACTACTTATTATTATTATAAATAAGTAGAGTTTAGGCCTACTACTACTTATTATTATAAATAACTCGAGTTTAGGCCTACTACTACTTATTATTATTATAAATAACTCGAGTTTAGGCCTACTACTACTCATTATTATAAATAACTAGAGTTTAGGCCTACTACTACTTATTATTATAAATAACTAGAGTTTAGGCCTACTACTATTATTATAAATAACTAGAGTTTAGGTCTACTACTACTTATTATTATAAATAACTAGAGTTTAGGCCTACTACTACTTATTATTATAAATAACTAGAGTTTAGGTCTACTACTACTTATTATTATAAATAACTAGAGTTTAGGTCTACTACTACTTATTATTATAAATAACTAGAGTTTAGGCCTACTACTACTTATTATTATTATAAATAACTAGAGTTTAGGCCTACTACTACTATTATTATAAATAACTAGAGTTTAGGCCTACTACTACTTATTATTATAAATAACTAGAGTTTAGGCTACTACTTATTATTATAAATAACTAGAGTTTAGGCCTACTACTACTTATTATTATAAATAACTAGAGTTTAGGCCTACTACTACTTATTATTATAAATAAGTAGAGTTTAGGCCTACTACTACTTATTATTATAAATAACTAGAGTTTAGGCCTACTACTACTTATTATTATAAAATAACCTGAGTTTAGGCATACTACTACTTATTATTATTATTATTATTATAAATAACTAGAGTTTAGGCCTACTACTACTTATTATTATTATAAATAACTAGAGTTTAGGCCTACTACTACTTATTATTATAAATAACTAGAGTTTAGGCCTACTACTACTTATTATTATTATAAATAACTAGAGTTTAGGTCTACTACTACTTATTATTATAAATAACTAGAGTTTAGGTCTACTACTACTTATTATTATAAATAACTAGAGTTTAGGTCTACTACTACTTATTATTATAAATAACTAGAGTTTAGGCCTATTATTTTATTATAAATAACTAGAGTTTAGGTCTACTACTACTTATTATTATGAATAACTAGAGGTTAGGCTACTACTTATTATTTTTTTTAAAAAACTAGAGTTTAGGCCTACTAATACTTATTATTATGAATAACTAGAGTTTAGGTCTACTACTACTTATTATTATAAATAACTAGAGTTTAGGCCTACTACTACTTATTATTATAAATAAGTAGAGTTTAGGCCTACTACTACTTATTATTATAAATAACTAGAGTTTAGGCCTACTATTACCTATTATTATTATAAATAAGTAGAGTTTAGGCCTACTACTACTTATTAGTATAAATAACTAGAGTTTAGGCCTACTACTAATTGTTATTATAAATAACTAGAGTTTAGGCCTACTACTACTTATTACTATAAATAACTAGAGTTTAGGCCTACTACTAATAGTTATTATAAATAACTAGAGGTTTAGGCTACTACTTATTATTATAAATAAGTAGAGTTTAGGTCAACTACTACTTATTATTATAAATAACTAGAGTTTAGGTCTACTACTACTTATTATTATAAATAACTAGAGTTTAGGCCTACTACTACTTATTATTATAAATAACTAGAGTTTAGGTCTACTACTACTTATTATTATAAATAACTAGAGTTTAGGCATACTACTACTTATTATTATTATAAATAACTCGAGTTTAGGCCTACTACTACTCATTATTTTAAATAACTAGAGTTTAGGCCTACTACTACTTATTATTATAAATAACTAGAGTTTAGGCCTACTACTACTTATTATTATAAATAACTAGAGTTTAGGCCTACTACTACTTATTATTATAAATAAGTAGAGTTTAGGCCTACTACTACTTATTATTATAAATAACTAGAGTTTAGGTCTACTACTACTTATTATTATAAATAACTAGAGTTTAGGTCTACTACTACTTATTATTATAAATAACTAGAGTTTAGGTCTACTACTACTTATTATTATAAATAACTAGAGTTTAGGCCTACTACTACTTATTATTATAAATAACTAGAGTTTAGGCCTACTACTACTTATTATTATGATAATAACTAGAGTTTAGGCCTACTACTACTTATTATTATAAATAACTAGAGTTTAGGTCTACTACTACTTATTATTATAAATAACTAGAGTTTAGGCTACTACTACTTATTATTATAAATAACTAGAGTTTAGGCCTACTACTACTTATTATTATAAATAACTCGAGTTTAGGCATACTACTACTTATTATTATTATTATTATAAATAAGTAGAGTTTAGGCCTACTACTACTTATTATTATAAATAACTAGAGTTTAGGCCTACTACTACTTATTATTATTATAAATAACTAGAGTTTAGGCCTAGTACTACTTATTATTATAAATAAATAGAGTTTAGGCCTACTACTACTTATTATTATAAATAACTAGAGTTTAGGCCTACTATTACTTATTATTATTATAAATAAGTAGAGTTTAGGCCTACTACTACTTATTAGTATAAATAACTAGAGTTTAGGCCTACTACTACTTATTATTATTATAAATAACTCGAGTTTAGGCCTACTACTACTCATTATTATAAATAACTAGAGTTTAGGCCTACTACCACTTATTATTATTATAATAAATAACTCGAGTTTAGGCCTACTACTACTTATTAGTATAAATAACTCGAGTTTAGGCCTACTACTACTTATTATTATTATAAATATGTAGAGTTTAGGTCTACTACTACTTATTATTATGAATAACTAGAGGTTAGGCTACTACTACTTATTATTATAAATAACTAGAGTTTAGGTCTACTACTACTTATTATTATAAATAACTAGAGTTTAGGTCTACTACTAATTGTTATTATAAATAACTAGAGGTTAGGCTACTACTTATTATTATAAATAAGTCGAGTTTAGGTCAACTACTACTTATTAATATAAATAAGTAGAGTTTAGGTCTACTACTACTTATTATTATGAATAACTAGAGGTTAGGCTACTACTTATTATTTTAAATAACTAGAGTTTAGGCCTACTAATACTTATTATTATGAATAACTAGAGTTTAGGTCTACTACTACTTATTATTATAAATAACTAGAGTTTAGGCCTAGTACTACTTATTATTATAAATAAGTAGAGTTTAGGCCTACTACTACTTATTATTATAAATAACTAGAGTTTAGGCCTACTATTACTTATTATTATTATAAATAAGTAGAGATTAGGCCTACTACTACTTATTATTATAAATAAGTAGAGTTTAGGCCTACTACTACTTATTATTATAAATAACTCGAGTTTAGGCATACTACTACTTATTATTATTATTATTATTATAAATAACTCGAGTTTAGGCCTACTACTACTTATTATTATTATAAATAACTCGAGTTTAGGCCTACTACTACTCATTATTATAAATAACTAGAGTTTAGGCCTACTACTACTTATTATTATTATAAATAACTAGAGTTTAGGTCTACTACTACTTATTATTATAAATAACTAGAGTTTAGGTCTACTACTACTTATTATTATAAATAACTAGAGTTTAGGTCTACTACTACTTATTATTATAAATAACTAGATTTTAGGCCTATTATTTTTTATAAATAACTAGAGTTTACGTCTACTACTACTTATTATTATGAATAACTAGAGGTTAGGCTACTACTTATTATTATTTTTAAACTAGAGTTTAGGCCTACTAATACTTATTATTATGAATAACTAGAGTTTAGGTCTACTACTACTTATTATTATAAATAACTAGAGTTTAGGCCTAGTACTACTTTTTATTATAAATAAGTAGAGTTTAGGCCTACTACTACTTATTATTATAAATAACTAGAGTTTAGGCCTACTATTACCTATTATTATTATAAATAAGTAGAGTTTAGGCCTACAACTACTTATTAGTATAAATAACTAGAGTTTAGGCCTACTACTAATTGTTATTATAAATAACTAGAGTTTAGGCATACTACTACTTATTACTATAAATAACTAGAGTTTAGGCCTACTACTAATAGTTATTATAAATAACTAGAGGTTAGGCTACTACTTATTATTATAAATAAGTAGAGTTTAGGTCAACTACTACTTATTAATATAAATAACTAGAGTTTAGGTCTACAACTACTTATTATTATAAATAACTAGAGTTTAGGCCTATTATTTTTTATAAATAACTAGAGTTTAGGTCTACTACTACTTATTATTATAAATAACTCGAGTTTAGGCATACTACTACTTATTATTATTATAAATAACTCAAGATTAGGCCTACTTCTACTCATTATTTTAAATAACTAGAGTTTAGGCCTACTACTACTTATTATTATAAATAACTAGAGTTTAGGCCTACTACTACTTATTAGTATAAATAACTCGAGTTTAGGCCTACTACTACTTATTATTATTATAAATAAGTAGAGTTTAGGCCTACTACTACTTATTATTATAAATAACTAGAGTTTAGGTCTACTACTACTTATTATTATAAATAACTAGAGTTTAGGTCTACTACTACTTATTATTATAAATAAGTAGAGTTTAGGTCTACTACTAATTATTATTATAAATAAGTAGAGTTTAGGCCTACTACTACTCATTATTATAAATAACAAGAGTTTAGGCCTACTACTACTTATTATTATGAATAACTAGAGTTTTGGCTACTACATATTATTATAAATAACTAGAGTTTAGGTCTACTACTACTTATTATTATGAATAACTAAAGGTTAGGCTACTACTACTTATTATTATAAATAACTAGAGTTTAGGCCTACTATTACTTATTATTATAAATAACTCGAGTTTAGGCATACTACTACTTATTATTATTATTATTATAAATAAGTAGAGTTTAGGCCTACTACTACTCATTATTTTAAATAACTAGAGTTTAGGCCTACTATTAATTATTATTATAAATAAGTAGAGTTTAGGCCTACTACTACTTATTATTATAAATAACTAGAGTTTAGGTCTACTACTACTTATTATTATAAATAAGTAGAGTTTAGGTCTACTACTACTTATTATTATAAATAAGTAGAGTTTAGGCCTACTACTACTTATTATTATAAATAACTCGAGTTTAGGCCTACTACTACTTATTATTATTATAAATAACTAGAGTTTAGGCCTAGTACTACTTATTATTATAAATAAATAGAGTTTAGGCCTACTACTACTTATTATTATAAATAACTAGAGTTTAGGCCTACTATTACTTATTATTATTATAAATAAGTAGAGATTAGGCCTACTACTACTTATTAGTATAAATAACTAGAGTTTAGGCCTACTACTACTTATTATTGTTATAAATAACTCGAGTTTAGGCCTACTACTACTCATTATTATAAATAAGTAGAGTTTAGGCCTACTACCACTTATTATTATTATAATAAATAACTCGAGTTTAGGCCTACTACTACTTATTAGTATAAATAACTCGAGTTTAGGCCTACTACTACTTATTATTATTATAAATATGTAGAGTTTAGGCCTACTACTACTTATTATTATGAATAACTAGAGTTTCGGCTACTACATATTATTATAAATAACTAGAGTTTAGGTCTACTACTACTTATTATTATGAATAACTAGAGGTTAGGCTACTACTACTTATTATTATAAATAACTAGAGTTTAGGTCTACTACTACTTATTATTATAAATAACTAGAGTTTAGGTCTACTACTAATTGTTATTATAAATAACTAGAGGTTAGGCTACTACTTATTATTATAAATAAGTCGAGTTTAGGTCAACTACTACTTATTAATATAAATAACTAGAGTTTAGGCCTACTAATACTTATTATTATGAATAACTAGAGTTTAGGTCTACTACTACTTATTATTATAAATAACTAGAGTTTAGGCCTAGTACTACTTATTATTATAAATAAGTAGAGTTTAGGCCTACTACTACTTATTATTATAAATAACTAGAGTTTAGGCCTACTATTACTTATTATTATTATAAATAAGTAGAGATTAGGCCTACTACTACTTATTAGTATAAATAACTAGAGTTTAGACCTACTACTACTTATTATTATTATAAATAACTCGAGTTTAGGCCTACTACTACTCATTATTATAAATAACAAGAGTTTAGGCCTACTACAACTTATTATTATGAATAACTAGAGTTTCGGCTACTACATATTATTATAAATAACTAGAGTTTAGGTCTACTACTACTTATTATTATGAATAACTAGAGGTTAGGCTACTACTACTTATTATTATAAATAACTAGAGTTTAGGTCTACTACTACTTATTATTATAAATAAGTAGAGGTTAGGTCTACTACTACTTATTATTATAAATAAGTAGAGTTTACGCCTACTACTACTTATTATTATTATAAATAACTCGAGTTTAGGCCGCTACTACTCATTATTATAAATAACAAGAGTTTAGGCCTACTACTACTTATTATTATGAATCACTAGAGTTTGGGCTTCTACATATTATTATAAATAACTAGAGTTTCGGCTACTACATATTATTATAAATAACTAGAGTTTAGGCCTAGTACTACTTATTATTATTATTATTATTATAAATAACTCGAGTTTAGGACTACTACTACTTATTATTATTATAAATAACTCGAGTTTAGGCCTACTACTACTCATTATTATAAATAACTAGAGTTTAGGCCTACTACTACTTATTATTATTATAAATAACTAGAGTTTAGGTCTACTACTACTTATTATTATAAATAACTAGAGTTTAGGTCTATTACTACTTATTATTATAAATAACTAGAGTTTAGGTCTACTACTACTTATTATTATAAATAACTAGATTTTAGGCCTATTATTTTTTATAAATAACTAGAGTTTACGTCTACTACTACTTATTATTATGAATAACTAGAGGTTAGGCTACTACTTATTATTATTTTTTAAACTAGAGTTTAGGCCTACTAATACTTATTATTATGAATAACTAGAGTTTAGGTCTACTACTACTTATTATTATAAATAACTAGAGTTTAGGCCTAGTACTACTTTTTATTATAAATAAGTAGAGTTTAGGCCTACTACTACTTATTATTATAAATAACTAGAGTTTAGGCCTACTATTACCTATTATTATTATTATAAATAAGTAGAGTTTAGGCCTACTACTACTTATTAGTATAAATAACTAGAGTTTAGGCCTACTACTAATTGTTATTATAAATAACTAGAGTTTAGGCCTACTACTACTTATTACTATAAATAACTAGAGTTTAGGCCTACTACTAATAGTTATTATAAATAACTAGAGGTTAGGCTACTACTTATTATTATAAATAAGTAGAGTTTAGGTCAACTACTACTTATTAATATAAATAACTAGAGTTTAGGTCTACAACTACTTATTATTATAAATAACTAGAGTTTAGGCCTATTATTTTTTATAAATAACTAGAGTTTAGGTCTACTACTACTTATTATTATAAATAACTCGAGTTTAGGCATACTACTACTTATTATTATTATAAATAACTCGAGATTAGGCCTACTTCTACTCATTATTTTAAATAACTAGAGTTTAGGCCTACTACTACTTATTATTATAAATAACTAGAGTTTAGGCCTACTACTACTTATTAGTATAAATAACTCGAGTTTAGGCCTACTACTACTTATTATTATTATAAATAAGTAGAGTTTAGGCCTACTACTACTTATTATTATAAATAACTAGAGTTTAGGTCTACTACTACTTATTATTATAAATAACTAGAGTTTAGGTCTACTACTACTTATTATTATAAATAAGTAGAGTTTAGGTCTACTACTAATTATTATTATAAATAAGTAGAGTTTAGGCCTACTACTACTCATTATTATAAATAACAAGAGTTTAGGCCTACTACTACTTATTATTATGAATAACTAGAGTTTCGGCTACTACATATTATTATAAATAACTAGAGTTTAGGTCTACTACTACTTATTATTATGAATAACTAGAGGTTAGGCTACTACTACTTATTATTATAAATAACTAGAGTTTAGGCCTACTATTACTTATTATTATAAATAACTCGAGTTTAGGCATACTACTACTTATTATTATTATTATTATAAATAACTCGAGTTTAGGCCTACTACTACTTATTATTTTAAATAACTAGAGGTTAGGCCTACTATTAATTATTATTATAAATAAGTAGAGTTTAGGCCTACTACTACTTATTATTATAAATAACTAGAGTTTAGGTCTACTACTACTTATTATTATAAATAAGTAGAGTTTAGGTCTACTACTACTTATTATTATAAATAAGTAGAGTTTAGGCCTACTACTACTTATTATTATAAATAACTCGAGTTTAGGCCTACTACTACTTATTATTATTATAAATAACTAGAGTTTAGGCCTAGTACTACTTATTATTATAAATAAATAGAGTTTAGGCCTACTACTACTTATTATTATAAATAACTAGAGTTTAGGCCTACTATTACTTATTATTATTATAAATAAGTAGAGATTAGGCCTACTACTACTTATTAGTATAAATAACTAGAGTTTAGGCCTACTACTACATATTATTATTATAAATAACTCGAGTTTAGGCCTACTACTACTCATTATTATAAATAACTAGAGTTTAGGCCTACTACCACTTATTATTATTATAATAAATAACTCGAGTTTAGGCCTACTACTACTTATTAGTATAAATAACTCGAGTTTAGGCCTACTACTACTTATTATTATTATAAATATGTAGAGTTTAGGCCTACTACTACTTATTATTATGAATAACTAGAGTTTCGGCTACTACATATTATTATAAATAACTAGAGTTTAGGTCTACTACTACTTATTATTATGAATAACTAGAGGTTAGGCTACTACTACTTATTATTATAAATAACTAGAGTTTAGGTCTACTACTACTTATTATTATAAATAACTAGAGTTTAGGTCTACTACTAATTGTTATTATAAATAACTAGAGGTTAGGCTACTACTTATTATTATAAATAAGTCGAGTTTAGGTCAACTACAACTTATTAATATAAATAAGTAGAGTTTAGGTCTACTACTACTTATTATTATGAATAACTAGAGGTTAGGCTACTACTTATTATTTTAAATAACTAGAGTTTAGGCCTACTAATACTTATTATTATGAATAACTAGAGTTTAGGCCTACTATTACTTATTATTATAAATAAGTAGAGTTTAGGCCTACTATTAATTATTATTATAAATAAGTAGAGTTTAGGCCTACTACTACTTATTATTATAAATAACTAGAGTTTCGGTCTACTACTACTTATTATTATAAATAAGTAGAGTTTAGGTCTACTACTACTTATTATTATAAATAACTCGAGTTTAGGCCTACTACTACTTATTATTATAAATAACTCGAGTTTAGGCCTACTACTACTTATTTTTTTAAATAACTCGAGTTTAGGCCTACTACTACTTATTATTATTATAAATAACTAGAGTTTATGCCTACTACTACTATTATTATAAATAACTAGAGTTTAGGCATACTACTACTTATTATTATTATTATTATAAATAACTAGAGTTTAGGCCTACTACTACTTATTATTATAAATAAGTAGAGTTTAGGCCTACTACTACTTATTATTATAAATAACTAGAGATTAGGCCTACTACTACTTATTATTATAAATAACTAGAGTTTAGGTCTACTACTACTTATTATTATAAATAACTAGAGTTTAGGTCTACTACTACTTATTATTATAAATAACTATAGTTTAGCCCTACTACTAATTGTTATTATAAATAACTAGAGTTTAGGTCAACTACTACTTATTATTATAAATAAATAGAGTTTAGGTCTACAACTACTTATTATTATAAATAACTAGAGTTTAGGCCTATTATTTTTTATAAATAACTAGAGTTTAGGTCTACTACTACTTATTATTATGAATAACTAGAGGTTAGGCTACTACTTATTATTTTAAATAACTAGAGTTTAGGCCTACTAATAAATAACTATTATGAATAACTAGAGTTTAGGCCTACTATTACTTATTATTATAAATAAGTAGAGTTTAGGCCTACTACTACTTATTAGTATAAATAACTAGAGTTTAGGCCTACTACTACTTATTATTATAAATAACTCGAGTTTAGGCATACTACTACTTATTATTATTATTATTATTATTATAAATAACTCGAGTTTAGGCCTACTACTACTTATTATTATTATAAATAACTCAAGTTTAGGCCTACTACTACTCATTATTATAAATAACTAGAGTTTAGGCCTACAACTACTTATTATTATAAATAATTAGAGTTTAGGTCTACTACTACTTATTATTATAAATAACTAGAGTTTAGGTCTACTACTACTTATTATTATAAATAACTAGAGTTTAGGTCTACTACTACTTATTATTATAAATAACTCGAGTTTAGGTCTACTACTACTTATTATTATAAATAACTCGAGTTTAGGCCTACTACTACTTATTATTATTATAAATAACTCGAGTTTAGGCCTACTACTACTCATTATTATAAATAACTAGAGTTTAGGCCTACTACTACTTATTATTATTATAAATAACTAGAGTTTAGGCCTACTACTACTTATTACTATAAATAACTAGAGTTTAGGCTACTACTTATTATTATAAATAACTAGAGTTTAGGTCTACTACTACTTATTACTATGAATAACTAGAGGCCTACTACTACTTATTATTATAAATAATTCGAGTTTAGGTCTACTACTACTTATTATTATGAATAACTAGAGGTTAGGCTACTACTTATTATTATAAATAACTAGAGTTTAGGTCTACTACTACTTATTATTATAAATAACTAGAGTTTAGCCCTACTACTAATTGTTATTATAAATAACTAGAGTTTAGGTCTACTACTACTTATTATTATAAATAACTAGAGTTTAGCCCTACTACTAATTGTTATTATAAATAACTAGAGTTTAGGTCTATTATTTTTTATAAATAACTACAGTTTAGGTCTACTACTACTTATTATTATGAATAACTAGAGGTTAGGCTACTACTTATTATTTTAAATAACTAGAGTTTAGGCCTACTAATACCTATTATTATGAATAACTAGAGTTTAGGCCTACTATTACTTATTATTATAAATAAGTAGAGTTTAGGCCTACTACTACTTATTAGTATAAATAACTAGAGTTTAGGTCTACTACTACTTATTATAAATAACTCGAGTTTAGGCATACTACTACTTATTATTTATTAATAACTCGAGTTTAGGCCTACTACTACTTATTATTATAAATAATTAGAGTTTAGGTCTACTACTACTTATTATTATAAATAACTAGAGTTTAGGCTTACTACTACTTATTATTATAAATAACTAGAGTTTAGGTCTACTACTACTTATTATTATAAATAACTAGAGTTTAGGTCTACTACTACTTATTATTATAAATAACTAAAATCAAATAAAATTTTATTTGTCACATACACATGGTTAGCAGATGTTAATGCGAGTGTAGCGAAATGCTTGTGCTTCTAGTTCCGATCATGCAGTAGTATCTAACAAGTAATCTAACAAATTCACAACAACTACCTTATACACACACAAGAGTAAAGGAATGAATACGAGTATGTACATATAAATATATGGATGAGCGATGGCTGACCGACATAGGCAAGATGCAGTAGATGGTATGGAGTACAGTATATACACATATATATATATGAGATGAGTAATGTAGGATATGTAAACATTATATAAATGGCATTGTTTAAAGTGGCTAGTGATACATTATTTCATCCAATTATAATGATTAAAGTGGCTAGAGATTTGGGTCGATGGCCGAACGGCATAGGCAAGATACAGTAGATGGTTTAGAGTACTTTTAATACATTTGATATGAGTATGTCGGATACGTAAACATTATATACAAAATTGTTTAAAGTGGCTAGTGATACATTTGTTACATCCAATTCCTATGTATAAAGTGGCTAGAGATTTAAGTCAGTATGTTGGCAGCAGCCACTCAATTTTAGTGATGGCTGTTTAACAGTCTGATGTCCTTGAGGTAGAAGCTGTTTTTCAGTCTCTCGGTCCCAGCTTTGATGCACCTGTACTGACCTCGCCTTCTGGATGATAGCGGGGTGAACAGGCAATGGCTCGGGTGGTTGTTGTCCTTGATGATCTTTTTGGCCTTTCTGTGACATCGGGTGGTGTAGGTGTCCTGGAGGGAAGGTAGTTTAACCCCGGTGATGCGTTGTGCAGTCCTCACTACCCTCTGGAGAGCCTTACGGTTGTGGGCGGAGCAGTTGCCGTACCAGGCGGTGATACAGCCCGACAGGATGCTCTCGATTGTGCATCTGTAAAAGTTTGTGAGTGATTTTGGTGACAAGCCGAATTTCTTCAGCCTCCTGAAGTTGAAGAGGCGCTGTTGCGCCTTCTTCACCACGCTGTCTGTGTGGGTGGACCAATTCAGTTTGTCCGTGATGTGTACGCCGAGGAACTTAAAACTATCCACCTTCTCCACTACTGTCCCCTCGATGTGGATAGGGGGGTGCTCCCTCTCCTGTTTCCTGAAGTCCACGATCATCTCCTTAGGCCTACTACTAATTGTTATTATAAATAACTAGAGTTTAGGCCTACTACTACTTGTTATTATAAATAACTAGAGTTTAGGCCTATTACTAATTGTTATTATAAATAACTAGAGTTTATGTCTACTACTACTTATTATTATAAATAACTAGAGTTTATGTCTACTACTACTTATTATTATAAATACCTAGAGTTTAGGCCTACTACTACTTATTACTATAAATAACTAGAGTTTAGGCCTACTACTACTTGTTATTATAAATAACTCGAGTTTAGGCCTACTACTACTTATTATTATAAATAACTAGAGTTTAGCCCTACTACTACTTATTATTATAAATAACTCGAGTTTAGGCCTACTACTACTTATTATTATTATAAATAACTCGAGTTTAGGCCTACTACTACTTATTATTATAAATAACTAGAGTTTAGGCCTACTACTACTTATTATTATTATAAATAACTCGAGTTTAGGCCTACTACTACTTATTATTATAAATAAGTACTTATTATTATAAATAAGTAGAGTTTAGGCCTACTACTACTTATTATTATAAATAAGTAGAGTTTAGGCCTACTACTAATTGTTATTATAAATAACTAGAGTTTAGGTCTACTACTACTTATTATTATAAATAACTAGAGTTTAGGTCTACTACTACTTATTATTATAAATAACTAGAGTTTAGGCCTACTACTACTTATTATTATGAATAACTAGAGTTTATGTCTACTACTACTTATTATTATAAATAACTAGAGTTCATGTCTACTACTACTTATTATTATAAATACCTAGAGTTTAGGCCTACTACTACTTATTACAATAAATAACTCGAGTTTAGGCCTACTACTACTTGTTATTATAAAAAACTAGACTTTAGGCCAACTACTAATTGTTATTATAAATAACTAGAGTTTAGGTCTACTACTACTTATTATTATAAATAACTAGAGTTTAGGTCTACTACTACTTATTATTATAAATAACTAGAGCTTAGGTCTACTACTTATTATTATAAATAACTCGAGTTTAGGCCTACTACTACTTATTATTATAAATAAGTAGAGTTTAGACCTACTACTACTTATTACTATAAATAACTCGAGTTTAGGCCTACTACTACTTATTATTATAATAAATAAGTAGAGTTTAGGCCTACTACTACTTATTATTATAAATAACTAGAGTTTAGGCCTACTACTACTTATTATTATAAATAACTCGAGTTTAGGCCTACTACTACTTATTATTATTATTATAAATAACTAGAGTTTAGGCCTACTACTACTTATTATTATAAATAAGTAGAGTTTAGGCCTACTACTACTTATTATTATAAATAACTCGAGTTTAGGCCTACTACTACTTATTATTATTATAAATAACTCGAGTTTAGGCCTACTACTACTTATTATTATTATAAATAACTCGAGTTTAGGCTACTACTACTTATTATTATAAATAACTAGAGTTTAGGCCTACTACTACTTATTATAAATAACTCGAGTTTAGGCCTACTACTACTTATTATTATTATAAATAACTAGAGTTTAGGCCTACTACTACTTTATTATAAATAACTCAGAGTTTAGGCCTACTACTACTTATTATTATTATTATTATAAATAACTAGACTTTATGCCTACTACTACTATTATTATAAATAACTAGAGTTTAGGCATACTACTACTTATTATTATTATTATTATAAATAACTAGAGTTTAGGCCTACTACTACTTATTATTATAAATAAGTAGAGTTTAGGCCTACTACTACTTATTATTATAAATAACTCGAGTTTAGGCCTACTACTACTTATTATTATTATAAATAACTTGAGTTTAGGCCTACTACTACTTATTATTATTATTATAAATAACTCGAGTTTAGGCCTACTACTACTTATTATTATTATTATAAATAACTCGAGTTTAGGCCTACTACTACTTATTATTATTATAAATAACTAGAGTTTAGGCATACTACTACTTATTATTATTATTATAAATAACTAGAGTTTAGGCCTACTACTACTTATTATTATTATAAATAACTCGAGTTTAGGCCTACTACTACTTATTATTATTATAAATAACTCGAGTTTAGGCTACTACTACTTATTATTATAAATAACTAGAGTTTAGGCCTACTACTACTTATTATAAATAACTCGAGTTTAGGCCTACTACTACTTATTATTATTATTATAAATAACTAGACTTTATGCCTACTACTACTATTATTATAAATAACTAGAGTTTAGGCATACTACTACTTATTATTATTATTATAAATAACTCGAGTTTAGGCCTACTACTACTTATTATTATTATAAATAACTCGAGTTTAGGCCTACTACTACTTATTATTATTATAAATAACTCGAGTTTAGGCCTACTACTACTTATTATTATTATTATAAATAACTCGAGTTTAGGCCTACTACTACTTATTATTATTATTATAAATAACTCGAGTTTAGGCCTACTACTACTTATTATTATAAATAACTTGAGTTTAGGCCTACTACTACTTATTATTATTATAAATAACTCGAGTTTAGGCCTACTACTACTTATTATTATTATAAATAACTAGAGTTTATGCCTACTACTACTATTATTATAAATAACTAGAGTTTAGGCATACTACTACTTATTATTATTATTATAAATAACTAGAGTTTAGGCCTACTACTACTTATTATTATAAATAACTAGAGTTTAGGTCTACTACTACTTATTATTATAAATAACTAGAGTTTAGGCCTACTACTACTTATTATTATAAATAACTAGAGTTTAGGCCTACTACTACTTATTATTATGAATAACTAGAGTTTATGTCTACTACTACTTATTATTATAAATAACTAGAGTTTTGGTCTACTACTACTTATTATTATAAATAACTAGAGTTTTGGTCTACTACTACTTATTATTATAAATAACTAGAGTTTAGGCCTACTACTACTTATTATTATAAATAACTAGAGTTTAGGCCTACTACTACTTATTATTATAAATAACTAGAGTTTAGGTCTACTACTACTTATTATTATAAATAACTAGAGTTTATGTCTACTACTACTTATTATTATAAATAACTAGAGTTTAGGCCTACTACTAATTGTTATTATTCTGGTTTAAATCCTCCCGACCACTCCTCTCCTTTGATTGGTTGACGCGGTTCCATTCCGGGAAGAAGGTCTTGACGTGGACTGTTCCCATGCAGGCGAGTTATTAGCCTATTCGTTCATTTCTAAAGTTTGTTTGTTTTAACTCCTTTACTGTAACGAGAAAGGTTAACTAAAAACCAGCAACAACCGAGTAACGTCGATAACGGAACGTCCACAGTGCTGCACGAACCTGACCCGTGCGTTTCAGAACTTTGAGTTGCAGAAAATCAGGAGCTCAAAACAACAACAACAACAACAACAACAAGGTGTTCTCTCACCAGACACAGAACCGGAGCAGGCGGAAAGGTCGTGTGTTTCCCGAGATGAAGATCCAGTTGGCTCCGCTGAACATCCCATTGCGGAGGAGACTCCAGACAGCCGCGGTGCTGCAGTGGGTCTTCTCTTTCCTGGCGCTAGGTGAGTCCATTTCCATTTAAGGGCTTTACTGGCATAGGAAACATACAAGTGAAATAGGTAAACAAAAGTCAAATAAACCAAAAATGTACAGTAAACATTACACTTTCAGAAGTTCCAAAAGAATAAAGACATTTCAAATGTAATTGTACTGTAACGACCCTGGGTTTATAAACGCGGATATCGACTCTGCCGCTGGACTTCGGGCTAACCCTCGACCTGCTCTCGGCTGTTTCATTACAGTATTTCTTTTATTTCACTATGCAAGTCAGTTTTCTTATTTTCAATGACGGGCTAGGAACAGTGGGTTAACTGCCTGTTCAGATATGTACCTTGTCAGCTCGGGGATTTGGATTTGCAACCTTTCGGTTACTAGTCCAACGCTCTAACCACTAGGCTACCTGCCGCCTAATGATGTGCAAATAGTTCAAGTACAAAAGAGAAATAAATAAACAGGTTGTATTTACAATAGTGTTTGTTCTTCACTGGTTGAGTCTCTCTCTCTCTCTCTCTGTGTGTGTGTGTGTGTGTGAGAGGGAGAGTGGTTCATTAGCTGATGTTAGTGTGACAGAGTTGTGATGTTCTCAAGGGTGGATCAATCAGTTTGTTGCTAAATACAGTAAATAGTCAAACTGTGAATTGCCAATAGATCTGATTATACTGCCTCCTAGAATCAGCTATCTCATGGTTCAGGTTAGGACTGGTCCTAGGTTAGTGGTTAGGTTAGTATCTCATGGTTCAGGTTAGGACTGGTCCTAGGTTAGTGGTTAGGTTAGTATCTCATGGTTCAGATTAGGACTGGTCCTAGGTTAGTGGTTAGGTTAGTATCTCATGGTTCAGATTAGGACTGGTCCTAGGTCAGTGGTTAGGTTAGTATCTCATGGTTCAGGTTAGGACTGGTCCTAGGTTAGTGGTTAGGTTAGTATCTCATGGTTCAGATTAGGACTGGTCCTAGGTCAGTGGTTAGGTTAGTATCTCATGGTTCAGATTAGGACTGGTCCTAGGTTAGTGGTTAGGTTAGTATCTCATGGTTCAGGTTAGGACTGGTCCTAGATCAGTGGTTAGGTTAGTATCTAATGGTTCAGATTAGGACTGGTCCTAGGTTAGTGGTTAGGTTAGTATCTAATGGTTCAGATTAGGACTGGTCCTAGGTTAGTGGTTAGGTTAGTATCTCATGGTTCAGATTAGGACTGGTTTTGACCATGCAGTACCTTTAACTGTCTCTGTAGTGAAGCTGGGGTCACCTTGTTAGGAGTAGGGGACAGAGGGGGTGTGTGTGGGTGAGAAAGGACACATATACAAATACATTAACACAAACATTTTCTCTCTGCTGTCCTTTATCAAACATGTGACCTTATTCTCCTCCCCCCAGCGAGTAACTGACCAGTGACATGTCTGCCATATTCCCCTCCCCCCTCCCCCAGCCCAGTGTTGTCTAGCAGGGTATGTGTTGCTGTGCGTCTCTGATTGGTGGGTTCTGGCGGCGCTGTATGCTGGTTGGCTGTATCTGGACAGGGACACACCCACCAGCGGGGGTCGGAGGTCAGAGTGGCTTCGGAACTGGAGTGTCTGGAAACACTTCAGAGACTACTTCCCTCTCAATGTAAGACTAACCCCTAACCCCTAACCCTAACCCCTAACCCCTACCCCTAACCCCTAACCCCTGTCTGTATATTGTCTGTATATTTGATCATTTAATTGAGGATACCATCAACACCGCAGGCCTTTTGGGGTTGGGAGGGTGTGTATTTTGTCCTGTAGTTTATTCAATGTAATTGGAGAATCCAGTGGGTTCTGGTCGTCTTTAATAGTTGATTCTAAGATTTGTATTTGATCATGTATGTTTTTGCTGTTTGTTATAAAGCCAAAAAAGATTGGAGAAGTGGTTTACCCATACATCTCCATTTTGTTCCAATTTTGGTTAGATTCTATGGATTCTTCAATGACATTGAGCTGATTTCTGACGTGCTGTTCCTTTTTTCTCCGTAGTGTGTTTCTGTATTGTTTTAGTGATTCACCATAGTGAAGGCGTAGACTCAGGTTTTCTGGGTCTCTATGTTTTTGGTTGGACAGGTTTCTCCATATCTTTATGAGGTTTTTACATTCTTCATCAAACCATTTCTCATTTGTTGTGAGTTGTCTTAGGGTTTCTGCTGGAATTTACATTTGCTATGTTAGCTGATAGGTGAAATATATGGTTCAGGCTTCCTACTGCTCAGTTTACACCTTCACTAATGCAGGAAAACATTTTGTCCAGGAAGTTCTCTAGGAGGGATTGGATTTGTTGTTGGCCAATAGTTGTTTGGTAGGTGTGTACCCTCCTTCCATCTATAGCATTTCTTAATAGCAGTTTGTTCAGCTTTGATGACTCATGGTTGAGTATTGCTCTGTTCTAGTAGACTGTGATTTTGCTGTGATCTGATAAGGGTGTCAGTGGGCTGACTGAACGCTCTGAGGGACTCTGGGTTGAGGTCAGTGATAAAGTAGTCTACAGTACTAATGCCAAAATATGAGCTATAGGTGTAGTTGGTGGTTGAAGATATCCCTCTAGTGGTGTGGGGGCTGTGCTTCGGCAGAGTGGGTGGGGTTATATCCTGCCTGTTTGGCCCTGTCCGGGGGTTTCGTCGGACGGGGCCACAGTGTCTCCCGACCCCTCCTGTCTCAGCCCCCAGTATTTATGCTGCAGTAGTTTATGTGTCGGGGGGCTAGGGTCCGTCTGTTATATCTGGAGTATTTCTTCTCTTATCTGGTGTCCTGTGCGAATTTAAGTATGCTCTCTCTAATTATCTCTCTCTTTCTTTCTTTTTTCTTCTTCTCTCTCTCTCTCTCTCTCGGAGGACCTGAGCATTAGGACCGTTCCTCAAGGCCTACCTGGATGTCCCGAGTCCACCTGGCCGTGCTGCTTCTCCAGTTTCAACTGTTCTGCCTGTTTTATGAACATTTTAAAATCTTGTCCATGTTCTGTTATAATCTGCACCCGGCACAGCCAGAAGAGGACTGGCCACCCCTCACAGCCTGGTTCCTCTCTAGGTTTCTTCCTAGGTTTTGGCCTTCTAGGGAGCTTTTCCTAGCCACCGTGCTTTTACACCTGCATTGCTTGCTGTTTGGGGTTTTAGGCTGGGTTTCTGTACAGCACTCTGTGACATCAGCTGATGTAAGGGGGGCTTTATAAATACATTTGATTTGATTTGTACCCCTCCAGGATGGAGAGGCTGTCTTCTTTAAAGTATGGAGATTATAGTGGGGGGATATAGGTAGCACACAGGAGGACATTTATCTCTGTTGAGATCATTTCCTTTAGAATTTCTAGCCAAATGTAAAATGTTCCTGTTTTGATTAATTTAACAGTGGGTTAGGTCTGCTCAATACCAAATTAGCATACCCCCTGAGTCCCTTCCCTGTTTCACACCTGGTAGTTTGGTGGATGGGACTACCAGCTCTCTGTAACCTAGAGGGCAACCAGTGGGTCCATCTCCTCTATACCATATTCCTTGTAGGATGGCAATGTCTTTATTTCTGATTTCTTTGGTGAAGTCTGGGTTCCTGCTCTTTAGGCAAAGGCAGATGACCTCAGGCCATGGATATTCCAGGATGAGATAGTGAAGGCTTTGTGTTCTATAAAGTGTCCAATGTTGTTAGTCGTGTGGTCTGGCCTCAGACCAGTAAGTGTGAGCAGAGCTTGCTGAGCATCTGATACATGCCATTGGCTTGGACTAGTGTAAGAGTGGGGGTTGGGCCTGTTGGCCTGCTCATAGACTGGACATATGTGTGACTTCCATGTTGAGTCCCTCTTTGCATGAGTGTGGGGCATGGGGTTGGCAGGAGGGGCATAGCTCTGATCTGAGGGGGCCTAAATGGGGTGTGGGCATGGTTGACTTGGGGAGGTGTTGATTGGTTGGAGTAGGGGGTGTGGATGTGGCTGGTGGTGCTGTGGTCTGGATGTAGGTCCTCTCAGCATGGGTCCTCTATGTGTAGGTCCAGCGGGGGGGTCCCGAGTTCGGGTTAGAATCCTCGGTGTGGGTCCTAACTACAGTAGCTGTTTCTCTCTCCCCCTCTCTTCCTCCTCCCTCTCCCCCCCAGCTCATAAAGACGGTGGATCTGGACCCTGCTTCAAACTACATCTTTGGGTTCCACCCCCATGGTGTTCTGGTGGCAGGGGGTTTTGGGAACTTCTGTACAGAGGCATCAGGGTTCTCCTCGCTGTTCCCTGGGTTGACCCCCTACCTCCTGATGCTGCCATTCTGGTTCAGAGTACCCTTCTTCAGGGACTACATCATGTGTGGAGGTTAGTACCCTAACCCCTGACCCCTGACCCTAATACCCTTCTTCAGGGACTGCATCATGTGTGGAGGTTAGTACCCTAACCCCTGACCCCTGACCCTAATACCCTTCTTCAGGGACTACATCATGTGTGGAGGTTAGTACCCTAACCCCTGACCCCTGACCCTAATACCCTTCTTCAGGGACTACATCATGTGTGGAGGTTAGTACCCTAACCCCTGACCCCTGACCCTAATACCCTTCTTCAGGGACTACATCATGTGTGGAGGTTAGTACCCTAACCCCTGACCCTAATACCCTTCTTCAGGGACTACATCATGTGTGGAGGTTAGTACCTAACCCTGACCCCTGACCCTAATACCCTTCTTCAGGGACTGCATCATGTGTGGAGGTTAGTACCTAACCCCTGACCCTGACCCTAATACCCTTCTTCAGGGACTACATCATGTGTGGAGGTTAGTACCCTAACCCTGACCCTGACCCTAATACCCTTCTTCAGGGACTACATCATGTGTGGAGGTTAGTACCTAACCCCTGACCCTGACCCTAATACCCTTCTTCAGGGACTACATCATGTGTGGAGGTTAGTACTCTAACCCCTGACCCCTGACCTAATACCCTTCTTCAGGGACTACATCATGTGTGGAGGTTAGTACCTAACCCCTGACCCTGACCCTAATACCCTTCTTCAGGAACTGCATCATGTGTGGAGGTTAGTACCCTAACCCCTGACCCCTGACCCTAATACCCTTCTTCAGGGACTACATCATGTGTGGAGGTTAGTACCCTAACCCTGACCCCTGACCCTAATACCCTTCTTCAGGGACTACATCATGTGTGGAGGTTAGTACCTAACCCTGACCCTGACCCTAATACCCTTCTTCAGGGACTACATCATGTGTGGAGGTTAGTACCCTAACCCCTGACCCCTGACCCTAATACCCTTCTTCAGGGACTACATCATGTGTGGAGGTTAGTACCCTAACCCCTGACCCCTGACCCTAATACCCTTCTTCAGGGACTACATCATGTGTGGAGGTTGAGTCTCTGTACACTGTCTGGGTGGATAGTGTGTTTATGTGTCGATAGTGTGTACACTGTATTTTCTGTCACAGGGTTTTCCTGTTGTGAAAGTTTCTGTTGCAAAATCTGACAACGCTGACCAAGTAGGTAACACTGACACACACTGTCAGACAAACTGACTCAACTCTGTTTCACAATAGGCCAGAGACTGACTGGGCTCGCGTGTACTAACGTGTATGTGTGTTTCCTTCAGTGTCAACAGTTCCTTTCTCTCTCTGTGTCTACAGGGGAACATCCTGAATACATCTTTCTCTGTGTCTACAGGGAAACATCCTGAATACATGTCTCTCTCTGTGTCTACAGGGGAACATGCTGAATACCTGTCTCTCTCTGTGTCTACAGGGGAACATCCTGAATACATGTCTCTCTCTGTGTCTACAGGGAAACATCCTGAATACCTGTCTCTCTCTGTGTCTACAGGGGAACATCCTGAATACATGTCTCTCTCTGTGTCTACAGGGGAACATCCTGAATACATGTCTCTCTCTGTGTCTACAGGGAAACATCCTGAATACATGTCTCTCTCTGTGTCTACAGGGGAACATCCTGAATACATGTCTCTCTCTGTGTCTACAGGGGAACATCCTGAATACATGTCTCTCTCTGTGTCTACAGGAAACATCCTGAATACATGTCTCTCTCTGTGTCTACAGGGAACATCCTGAATACATGTCTCTCTCTGTGTCTACAGGGGAACATCCTGAATACATGTCTCTCTCTGTGTCTACAGGGAACATCCTGAATACATGTCTCTCTCTGTGTCTACAGGGGAACATCCTGAATACATGTCTCTTTCTGTGTCTACAGGGGAACATCCTGAATACATGTCTCTCTCTGTGTCTACAGGGGAACATCCTGAATACCTGTCTCTCTCTGTGTCTACAGGGGAACATCCTGAATACATGTCTCTCTCTGTCTCTACAGGGGAACATCCTGAATACATGTCTCTCTCTGTCTCTACAGGGGAACATCCTGAATACATGTATCTCTCTGTGTCTACAGGGGAACATCCTGAATACCTGTCTCTCTCTGTGTCTACAGGGGAACATCCTGAATACATGTCTCTCTCTGTCTCTACAGGGGAACATCCTGAATACATGTCTCTCTCTGTGTCTACAGGGGAACATCCTGAATACCTGTCTCTCTCTGTGTCTACAGGGTCACCTTCAGAACACCCTGATACCTGTCTCTCTCTGTGTCTACAGGGGAACATCCTGAATACCTGTCTCTCTCTGTGTCTACAGGGGAACATCCTGAATACCTGTCTCTCTCTGTGTCTACAGGGTCACCTTCAGAACACCCTGAATACCTGTCTCTCTCTGTGTCTACAGGGGAACATCCTGAATACATGTCTCTCTGTGTCTACAGGGGAACATCCTGAATACATGTCTCTCTCTTTCTCTACAGGGGAACATCCTGAATACATGTCTCTCTCTGTGTCTACAGGGAAACATCCTGAATACATGTCTCTCTCTGTGTCTACAGGGGAACATCCTGAATACATGTCTCTCTGTGTCTACAGGGGAACATCCTGAATACATGTCTCTCTCTGTGTCTACAGGGGAACATCCTGAATACATGTCTCTCTCTGTGTCTACAGGGGAACATCCTGAATACATGTCTCTCTCTGTGTCTACAGGAAACATCCTGAATACCTGTCTCTCTCTGTGTCTACAGGGGAACATCCTGAATACATGTCTCTCTCTGTGTCTACAGGGGAACATCCTGAATACATGTCTCTCTCTGTGTCTACAGGAAACATCCTGAATACATGTCTCTCTCTGTGTCTACAGGAAACATCCTGAATACATGTCTCTCTCTGTGTCTACAGGGAACATCCTGAATACATGTCTCTCTCTGTGTCTACAGGGGAACATCCTGAATACATGTCTCTCTCTGTGTCTACAGGGGAACATCCTGAATACCTGTCTCTCTCTGTGTCTACAGGGAACATCCTGAATACATGTCTCTCTCTGTGTCTACAGGGAAACATCCTGAATACATGTCTCTCTCTGTGTCTACAGGGAACATCCTGAATACATGTCTCTCTCTGTGTCTACAGGGTCACCTTCAGAACACCCTGAATACCTGTCTCTCTCTGTGTCTACAGGGGAACATCCTGAATACATGTCTCTCTCTGTGTCTACAGGGAACATCCTGAATACATGTCTCTCTCTGTGTCTACAGGGGAACATCCTGAATACATGTCTCTCTCTGTGTCTACAGGGAACATCCTGAATACATGTCTCTCTCTGTGTCTACAGGGAACATCCTGAATACATGTCTCTCTCTGTGTCTACAGGGGAACATCCTGAA